>JAUIMM010000243.1:3792500-4047500 GCA_031769625.1 Taudactylus pleione | reverse complement strand
TCGCAATAAAAAAACCTTTTACACATTGTCATTATGGGGTATTGTGTGTAGAATTTTGAGGGCAAAAATTAATTTATTCCATTTTGGAATAAAGCTTTAATATATATATATATATATATATATATACACATACACACACACACACACACACACACACACACACACACACACACACACACACAGTCAGGTGCATAAATATTGGGACATTGACAGAATTTTCAGATTTTGGCCTCTATTCACCACCACAATGGCTTTGAAATGAAACAAAACAAGATGTGCTTTAACTGCGGACTTTTAGATTTAATTTGTGGGTAATTACATCCAAATCAGGTGAATGGTGTAGGAATTACAACGGTTTCTATATGTGCCTCCCACTTTTTAAGGGGCCAAAAGTAATGGGATTATCAACTCAAAAGCTATTTCATGGACAGGTGTGGGCTATTCCCTCGTTATTTCATTATCAATTAAGCAGGTAAAAGGTCTGGAGTTGATTCTAGGTGTGACATTTGCATTTGGAATCAGTTGCTGTCGACTCTCAATATGAGATCCAAAGAGCTGTCACTATCAGTGAAGCAAGCCATCATTAGGCTGAAAAATCAAAACAAACCCATCAGAAAGATAGCAAAAACATTAGGTGTGGCCAAATCAACTGTTTGGAACATTCTTAAAAAGAAAGAACGCACCGGAGAGCTCAGCAACACCAAAAGACCCGGAAGACCACGGAAAACAACTGTGGTGGATGACAGAAGAATTATCTCCCTGGTGAAGAAAAACCCCTTCACAACAGTCAAATTTGGTCAAATTAAGAACACACTCCAGGAGGTAGGTGTATATGTGTCAAAGTCAACAATCAAGAGAAGACTTCACAAGAGTGAATATAGAGTGTTCACCACAAGATGTAAACCTCAAAAACAGGAAGACCAGATTAGAGTTTGCAAAACAACATCTAAGAAAGCCATTACAGTTCTGGAACAACATCCTATGGACAGATGAGACAAAGATCAATTTGTACCAGAGTGATGGGAAGAGTATGGAGAAGGAAAGGAACTGCTCATGATCCAAAACATACCACCTCATCAGTGAAGCATGGTGGTGGTAGTGTCATGGCGTGGGCATGTATGGCTGCCAATGGAACTGGTTCCCTTGTATTTATTGATGATGTGACTGCTGACAAAAGCAGCAGAATGAATTCTGAAGTGTTTCGGGCAATATTATATGCTCATATTCAGTCAAATGCTTCAGAACTCATTGGATGGCGCTTCAGAGTGCAGATGGACAATGACTCGAAGCATACTGCAAAAGCAACCAAAGAGTTTTATAAGGCTAAAAAGTGGAATGTTATGCAATGGCCAAGTCAATCCCCTGACCTGAATCTGATTGAGCATGCATTTCACTTGATGAAGACAAAACTGAAGGGAAAATGCCCCAAGAACAAGCAGGAACTGAAGACATTTGCAGTAGAGGCCTGACAGAGCATCACCAGGGATGAAACCCAGTGTCTGGTGATGTCTATGCGTTCCAGACTGCAGGCTGTAATTGCCTACACATACGTGTGTGTGTATGTGTGTGTGTGTGTGTGTGTGTGTATGTATGTGTATGTGTATGTATGTGTGTGTGTGTGTGTGTGTGTATATATATATATATATATATATATATATAATTCATGACGTCACCCGCGAGGTGAAGAGCTTACCCTGCGTGCCTGCTAGATCCAGTCACAGCGAGGCAGTGGGAGCGCTGCCGCAGAGCATGTTCAGGTAAGTTCTGGGCTGGGGCCGGGGCCAGTCTGGGGGCACTGCATATGGGGCCAGTCTGGGGGCACTGCATATTTCAAGTTTAAATCATTATAAGGTCAGGGTTTAAAACATTTTATTATTGCGAAGGTCCCACCCGGCTACTTCTTGATACCACCCAGCTGGAAAAATTTTATGGGGAGAACACTGTACCTGTCCCTCGTTTTGTCAGGCCCCCCAGATAGCAGGTTATTTAAAACTACAATATAAAGTTTTTGTTTTGTTTTTCAAAAACATCCCCAAAATGGTAAATTTTATTATCACATTATATAATAAATGGCTATTTAAACGTGATTTTAAATTTTTGTTAAAAAAATATATATTGAATCAAGTTTAGATAGCTATTATTTACATCATTTGCTAATGAAAAAAGGCAATTTTAGGTGCGTTTAAAAAAAAAAAAAAAAATTAATAATTTGTCAGTTAAGTGGTTAAAGAAATCCCAGAGGCATAATTGTGCAACAAGATATTTATCAGCAGTATGAACAGTTTTCCAGTCCAATATAGCATAGTAATGATCCCCAGCCTGACAGGCGTTTCGGTGTGTTTATGTCACACCTTCCTCAAGGGTCTGCTTAGAGTGTAATGGCAGCCCTGTGTTTAAAACAGCCACAAACAGCACCTTTATTCATTAGTAGTACATGTATTGCCTGTAGCTGCATAACTATGTCCCTACTTGAGCATAAGCACCAGCCAGGAACACCCACATAGGAAAAACACTACATGAAACACATCTAGTGAAAAAATTAATCATAATGGAGGGGAAGGGAGATGGGAGGGAAGGGGAGGGGGTTTATTTACAAATAACACTGAAACTAGTACATTGGAGCTAAAAAAAAATACGGTACTGTGCAAAAGTTTTAGGCAGTTGTGGAAAAAATGCTGCAAGTAAGAATGATTTCAAAAATAGAAGTGTTAATAGTTTATTTTTATCAATTAATAAAATGCAAAGTGAATTAATTCTTCTAGGTATACTTGCACACAGTTTTTGAAGGAACTTGACAGGGAGGTTGTTCCAAACATCTTGGAGAACTAACCACAGATCTTCTGTGGATGTAGGCTTGCTCAAATCCTTCTGTCTCTTCATGTAATCCCAGACAGACTCAATGTTGACATCAGGGCTCTGTGGGGGCCAAATATTCCTTGTTCTTCTTTACACTGAAGATAGTTCTTATTCTTAATGATATGAAGTTGTATTCCTGCTGCAGAATAAATTTGAAGCCAATCAGACGCCACCCTGATGATATTGCATGATGGATAAGTATCTGCCTGTATTTCTCAGCATTGAGGACACCATTAATCCTGACCAAATCCCCAACTCCATTTGCTAAATTGCATCCCCAAACTTGCAAGGAACCTCCACTATGCTTCACTGTTTCCTGCAGACACTCATTATTGTATCGCTTTCCAGCCCTTTCGGCAAACATACTGCCTTCTGTTAAAGCCAAATATTTAAAATTTTAACTCGTGAGTCCAGAGCACATGCTGCCATTTTTCTGAAGCACAGCTCCTCTGTTTTCGTGCTTAGTTGAGTCGCTTGGCCGTGTTTCCACGTAGAATGTATGACTTTTTTGGATGCAATTCTTCAATGAAGACCACATCTGGTCAGACTTCTCCAAACAGTAGATGGGTGTACCTGGGTCCCACTGGTTTCTGCCAGTTCTCAGCTGATGGCACTGCTGGACATCTTCCAATTTCGAAGGAAAATAAGCATGTTGACTTTCATCTGATGCACTAAGTGGCCAATCACTGTGTTTACGGTTCTCAACGTTGCATGTTTTTTTGTGCTTCTGTAAAAGATATTAAACAGCACATCTTGAAACCCCAGTCTGCTTTGAAATCTTTGGCTGGGTGAGACCTTGCTGATGCAGTATACCTTGTGTCTTGTTGCTGTGCTCAAGTCTTGCCATTGTGTATGACCTGTGACATGAAACGGTCTTCCACAATCTCACCTTTTGTAGGAGAGTTTTCGTCTGTTCCTCACCCAGTTTTAAGCCTCCTACACAGCTGTTTCTGTATCAGTTAATGGCTGTGTTTCAACCTACATATGAAAATGATTAACCAATCACTCCAAACAGGTGATAATGATAATCATACACCAAACTATAATCCTAAAAAATCCCTTACTTTATGCAAGTGTACCTAGAAGAATTGATGCTGTTTTGAAGGCAAAGGGTGGTCACACCAAATATTGATTTGATTTAGATTTCTATTTGCCCTCTCACTCACTCATGCACTCTCAATCACTCATGCCCTCTCACTCATTCACTTTGCATTTTGTTAATTGATGAAGATAAATTAACTCCTATTTTGAATGCATTCCTACTTTGCGGCATTTTTCCACACCTGCCTAAACCCTTTGCACAGTATTGTATATTGCCTATACACCGGAACAAAATCTCATGAGTGAGTGAGAGGGCAAATAGAAAGAGCATACACTATGTTAAATGATCCAGGTCAAGCCAAATGTTTATCTGGGAAAAAGCAGTCCAAACAGCTGTATTCCTCAACAATTGAGAACCTATAGTGGCAGCCAAATTCCAAATGCTAGATACCATTGGAGGCGTGGTCCGGTAAAAAATGGTCAGCCATTTACATGAATTTGGGTGCAGAAATAAGATGCAAGCTGGATCTCCAGTCCATCTCGTGTATCATTTAGGATACTGCCAACAGAGCATAGACTACAGTTAATGGGACATTAGCAGTCAAGGTCAAGAGACGTAGTGTTTCACAAACCACATAAATCAGACAAGCAAGATATAGTAACACCACAAATTCTTGTGATGCTATATACTGCATGCCCGCAGCTGAAACCGTGTCAAAGACTAAAACCGTAGATTCAAGTAATTGGCCATAGCATAGGAGCTCTATGAGGGGCAACAATAGGTACAGCAAAAAGTTTGCAAACTTTGTCTGCTGTGAACCTCAAACCCTTCAGGAAGCAAAGTCAAGCAACGACTGGCAAGAGTGGAAATCTGCCACAGAGCCAAAAGATGATATTTTTAATGTCTTGCTGTCACAGCTGCTGTCAGTTACCTTTCTCAGGCGTCTGGATAGGATCAGCAGCAGTTGATCGCAGCAGAAACCGTGAAGGCAATATATAGCTCTTTCTCATAAAGATTTTGGTAGCAGTGAGAACTGCCTTTGGTGATGCATGACAGCAATGGATAGCTGAGACGCAGCCAGGAAGGACCCGGCTGGTAAAACTGGAGCAAAGTGTAGTCCCGGACTGGGTCCGGTAGGATTAACTTGCAGAACCTTACTGGTACCGGAAGGAGCCTAGAATAGTAACTTGCACGCTAGGAGAATGCAACAGCATAACCTGTTACACCGCAGGATGTAACTATTGTTCAGGCACTGAATGCTTTCAGTGCAGGATACTTGTACCCTGGGTCTGGCAGGGATTGGCTGATACAGTCAGCTGGTCTGTTAGCAGCGCCCTGAGTGGTGGAGGAAAGTCAGGTGAATGGATCCAACATGGCTGCACCCATACTGAGTTTAGGAGGGATTCTGGCATGCATCATGTTGTGGGCGTGTAGGGGGAATAGCATGCACCGAGAGCAATTCATACGCATCTTTATAATGGGTGCAAGGTGTGCGGTGCAACCACAGTTAATTATACTGCAACCACAGTTAATTATACTTGCCTCATAAAGCCAGAATCTACAGCGCTCAGTGCCGCTGAGCTGCTAACAGAGAATAGGGGGCCCAAACGGAGGCTGCACACGGATCCCCTCCTCTCTTAAAATGCCCCTGGATCAATTGTATCTACAATCTCTACAGTTCAAAGCCAGCACTGCTGTTTAGACTACACCTGCTATCACAGACAGAAGGATGCATAGGTGAGTAATGCACTTGGAAGTCATAGCACAGTGTAAATGCACACACTGGGAGTGTTGCAGCCTGCATGTTTGAGCAGATCTCCTCGAGCGGCCCTACAACCACCCCCAGAACTTCACTCCACGGATGGGTAAGAACACAGACCACTGGCAGCATCGGCACCATGTCTTCACACCTGCGAGTGGAGGACAAGAGAAGCAAATAGCCAATGTGAAGCTGTTACTACAGTAAGTGACAGTTTCATGCTAAAAGACCTTAGGCCTGTGCACCAATTGTTAGGTCTGAGGATCATACAGAAATGCTGGGACTGTTACCATAGATCAACAAGGTTTCATTAAAGCTATGCTAAGCTAAATTTGTAACACGCCTGAGCACGTCTATTTGTTGAGCAGAGTAGAGATAGAGGTAGATCGTCTTTGCTGTAGGATGCCTCTTGTTCAGTATCGCTTTGCTGACTGCGAATGCTGACATCATCTTCACCTTTACTTCCTGTAGAATCTTCACTGCATTCTGAGTCAAGCTCCTCCAGTATGGACATAATTTTGTTGGTGTTCTCAATCTTCCGGATCCATTTTGATGGGAAATCTAAAAATATATCAAAAGAATAAATAGAACATCACATATTAAAATGGCACCAAAATTGAGGTTGGGTCATAATAACCTTTTTGTGACAGTTTACTTCTCTGCGCTGACGCCGGCTGAATGAATGGTAGCGGGAAACGGATAGGTAGGGGGTCCTTACTCCAGCTACTGAGAAGTTTTGCAAAGTCTCATAAATAAGTAAAAAGATACATACCTTAAATTGCGCCAAGTCATTATGACCCAACCTCAGTGATGCCTGGTTAACAAGTTTGGGATGACAGATGCAAAAGCCGATTCATTATTAAAAGCATGAAAACTTCAACATCTATGTGTCCAACATCAGATGCAAAAATTAAATAAATGCTGCCCAAGTGCCTTTTGTGCAAGCGTTGGCACATGACCAGACATCACCGGTGCTGTCAACAGTGAACATTTGCAAACCGCCCAGGAAAAGAGCACTGGACAGCCATGAAGTGTATCTTTAGATACCTGAGGGAGGCAAGTCCCTTAAAACTAAAGTACAAGAAAACAAACTTTTTATACCGACTTGGGAGCAGATAAATTCAACAGGCGATCCTACACCTAATCCTTATTTGCTCTGGAAGGGGCTGCCATCAGCTGGGCAAGTAGAAAACAGCCATTATCTACTACAGAGGCTGAATATATGACTACAGAAACAGCCAAAGAAGCATAGTAGCTGAAAGAGACTGTGGGGCCCATTTATTAATGATCGCATTTTGCAATGCGATCAGGGCATGCTGTACCACCCATGATCGCGTTGCAAAATGCGATCATAGCGGCCGAATGTATGATCCGGCACATGCAGGGTGATCGGGCTCCGAAAGCCTGTTCCTGCGATGTTGCCCGGAGGCTGCTGCTCATGCGCAGTCCCACGGACTGCATATGAGCGGCGCCCATTGCCGGCGGAGGGATCTGGGAGATCCCTCCGGCTGACATGCGGTAAGTCCCCATTGGCTACAGCGGCTAACGCTATCTTCAGATGGCGTTAACTGCTGGTTCCAATATCGGGAATACTTCGCATTCCAGATATTGATACATTTGGCAGCATCGCACACCCCATAGAAACCTATGGGGGAGGCGGCTGCCGGCGGCATTGGAGGGATCGCAGCAGGTATCGGAGATACCTGCTGCAGTCCCTCCTTCATACATCCGGGGGATACTTAGTATTTGAGGTAAACCCCCGAGAACAGGTGTTTTCGGGGAATTTACCTCAAATTCCCTTTGATAAATGGGCTCCTGTGTGAGCTAGGTATTTTTAGTTCACATTAGATCATCAACATTGCATATGACAATATTATATGACCATATTAAGGACCACGGTAGATCCAAACATTGCTATCAGACACTATTTCATTAGAGAACTGGTACATAGTGCCCTAGTCTGGGTGGTTTATCTGATAAGTGAAGACAAGGTGTCTGACGTCATATGTACAGAAATGCGCACTTGAAAACATTTGAATGTTGATTCACTTTATGACCTACTGTATTATACAAAACACCCTTATGTTTTTGGTTCAGGTGAGACGTCCTAATGTGGAGTGCTCATAGTGAATTTATGTAAACAGAGACAGCCTTGAGCGTATGTGGATGTTGCACAAGTTTGTTTTGTGTTGTCTTTGATTACCGCGACTGTCGTGCACCAGGAACAGTAGCAACAGCTCCCAGAGGTGCGACCTGCGCTGCTGGGCGTCATATCTCCCCACCATGTCTCTTTTCTGTCTGTAGCATTGGACATGCCCCTGAGCACCTTCTGGCTTGAAGGAGTATACAGACCCCAGAAAGTTCACTATATCACCTCCGCTTCTCACAGAATCACAAGTAAAAAATGTAATTCCACCTGTGGAACTTTTAAAATGTCAGTGAGTAATGAAAACACCTGTGCACCTACTGGGTGACCTGGAAATTGTGAACTGTTTGGTCCTGAGGACAGAGTTTGAGAACCACTGGGATTACATAATCCCGTTGCCACCACTGATAATTTAGCTGCAACTGTGAGTACACACCAGGTGCACCAAAATGCCCAGCATCCCTACAAACGCTCCTGGATGCAACTGGGAACTCATTACAACCTGTACCTGCTATTAACACTGTGTTTACCTGTTTCTAAATTAAGTCATCTGCCCTGTTGACTAACTTCCATTTGCACACTGCTGCCACCTACCACCATAGTATCTGCCAATAACTGAGTGTGAGTTCTAACAAATATACTTTTTTCTGTTTTCATGCTGTTGTTAAAAAAACATTTCAGTACATTTCTAAACTGGTATTTGTTGCTGATAAAAAAAAAAAAAGGTCGACAATGTCTAGATAGACACCAGATGTTAGACTAACCCTAAAAAAAAAAAAAAAAAAAAAAAAATCATGTCGACCATTTTTGTGGTGACCATTTGTCCCAGTCGACTGACTGACTAACATCTGGTGTCTATCTAGATATTGTCAAGCTTTTATACTGTCTATCTCTTAATCCACAACCGAAATATCCATATTGCTACTTTCATCATGGATTACACTCTACAGTCCAGGTGCACTAGGTTTGTATTCCGTACTCCTTTCACACATCTCCTCTCCATTTGTAGTTTTGGAGAGTAATGGTGTATACACAGTCAGATCTGTCAGATGAACGGTTTTACAAACGATTTGAACGATTTCAAACAGTATGAAAATGAATGAAATCGTTCAAATCTGACTGCAAACACATCAGATGTCAGATATCGTTAGAAAATCTGACCGTGTGTATGCACCATAAGAATGATCTTATTGGCACTAATACCCCATATTTTGTAACCGTAAACAAAGCAAAATGTACCTGTGTGTCCTCTGTCATTATTGCTGCAGCCGCATTAAACAGCCCTTCTAGTCGTGCCTAGTCCAGTGCGAGTTTACTCTTGCAGAATGTCTTTTTGTGCACCTTATTCGATTAACAAATCGTGTTATTCGCAATGTGATTTGTATAAGACGCACACACAGACTTTGCTGATTAAAATGATATGCAGCATGTGTATGTTATGTGAGCGACTGCAGCTCTAACTGTATACGAAATTCTACGTTGGTGCCAGCAGCTGTTTTCCAAACCATGTTCTGTTGTGATGATTTTACAGACTAGGCCGCACACAGAACATACACATGCCATATATCACATTAATCAGCAAAGTCTGCTTTCACATCTTATTCGCATCACATTGTGAGTAAGACACATTTGCAGTGAAAAAGATGCGTGTCGAGTCGTACGGGAGCCAGTAACACTCTCTCATAACGCAGGGAGAATAGACGAGGAAAGGACATATATTTGTACTTAATCTGCTAATTAAAAGTCCTCAAAAACAATAGTGACTTTCCTGGGCTGTATCTCTCTAGTGTGGTTCATATGATGGGTCTTAATGTTTTGTGGTAGGTTGTTGTTACTTTAACTGGGAGATGTTTATAAATCCAATAGATTTTTTGTAGTGTACAATACATTGCACTATACTGTATTTAAGACCATTCTGCTCGCAATTTTATGTTAACAATAGTAATAACACTGTACTTGTTTGTGCTGAGTTTTCTTGTTTTTGTAAGAAGGAATGTAATGGTTATCTACAATACAGTACTACATATTTTCTCAGTCCAAGGTCCTTTTTAAAATTATCAAAACAATTTTATTAAATGACACACTTTTTTTCAGTTTTATGAGATCTTTTATTTTTATATCTTAAATGGTTAAATAGTTATTCTTGGGTAATGGTAGAAAAGTTTGATGTAAATACTTTGTCTCTTGGTGGCTGTCACTTGTGTGATTGCTAGTAATTTATGTGCTGTGTGATACTAACGTAAAGCTGGACTCTGCATTGATTGCACAATCCCTGAGGGACACTTACTTATGTAAAATTACGTCCCTAGATCTGCCAAAGATCTCCAGAGACTTGTAAAAGAACCCAGCTGTACTTTCTCAGTACCAGCCTGTTTCACTGATTGTTTTTCTTTCGGTTTACAGTGACGTGGTGCATCCAGATGATGATGGTCAGAGAATAGTAACATGAGTGTTGGATACACTGTAACTAGCCTATATAATAGTCTTTATTTTTCCTGCACAGTACTAATGCTTAATTATGTTTCAGAAAGTAATCTATAACTGCAGTAATAATTTTATTCTACGTGATGATAGTGGAAAGTACAGCAGTTAAGTAGAGCTGCAAAATATATATGCGCTGTATAAATAAGTTAAAAAAAAATACATTTTATTCATGGTTTGCTGGTTTAAACCAAATGTGTGTTTTCATTGTGCTGAGACTACAGGCACGGCGCCGTGACTTCTAAAAAAAAAAAAGCCTATTATAAGGGAATCCCCCTGTATTATTCCACATTCTTGTTGCTTGTGGTCTTCATTTGAGTGAGCTGAACCAACACAGTAAATTTACACACAACCGAGAAATAGGGAGAGTGAACCAGGGCACTAAATCTGCCTAGCATAAGCGAAGACTCCACAAACTCCTCCCTAACAATCATCTAGTAAAGGAGAAAACCTCAACTTACATTCTCAATTTTAAAGGGTAAACATCTACAACACATTAAAGAGGCAATACACAGAGAAATGCTTCATGGTTTAATATCCATGTTTATTTCAATTCAAAACCTCCAGTCTTACTGAGATGAGTGGAAGGATGTTAGTCTGGCTCTCTTTTGATGAGCTAAAAAATCCTAATAATTTTGGATTGTTAATTTTAGAAAGCATTAAAACACCTCTCTGGGTATGAAATTCAGCAACTATTAACATTTTTCAGGGAAAATAAAAAATAAAACTACTTGGACATCTTAGAGCATCCTAATGTGACACCTTGTTTTCACTATTTGTCTTAATACTACTTATTCAACTTCATTATTTTTGCTGTCATGGAATAACATGTAAGTGATTTTAACTGTAAAAAAAATTGTTAAAATTCTTTGAATTGAGAGGCACTTTATTGGGATGTAGTTGTGCTGGTTGGAATCCCGACAAGGGACTTAAGACAGGCGTTGAAATCTCGACGCCTATCTTAATCCCGACGCCAAAGGACGCCAGCCCGAACGAGAAGTTCGGGGCACTCTTAGTTAGGTTTAGGGAGTGTAGTGGGGTTAGGTAAGTATACTTACCATCGGGATGCCGCTGTCAGTA
The DNA here is from genome assembly GCA_031769625.1 of Taudactylus pleione. Taxonomy (NCBI): domain Eukaryota; kingdom Metazoa; phylum Chordata; class Amphibia; order Anura; family Myobatrachidae; genus Taudactylus; species Taudactylus pleione. The sequence goes on along the minus strand of JAUIMM010000243.1, from coordinate 4,036,136 downwards.
TTCTGACAGGAGGCATCCCGACAGCCGGCATTTCATATCCATTCCACTTTATTATTCTATTTTATTAGCCATTCATTTTGTGGTTACACATATTACACACAATACTTTATTTCAATAATTCATATCAGTCCTTGCCCAGTATATTTTACAATCTACAGTATATTCTATGTCACTAATGCACACTAGGGTTAATTTTTTTTTTGTCCAAAGCCATTTAACTTATCAGTATGAGTGAGGGAGGAAACTGTAACACCCAGATGAAACCCATGCAAATGCAGTGAAAATACATAAAAGCTCTATAAGGACAGTGTCTTAGTCAGGGATTGAGCTCATATCCACAGGGAATTGAGACAGTATTGTTAACTACATCACTAGGCCTTTGCCCTTTCCTTTTTTCTATATGTTGCTGACTGCTTATTATTATTATCCTTTATTTATATGGCGCCACAAGGGTTCCGCAGCGCCTCACAAAGTACATAAACAAATGAGCAAACAAAAAAACAGCGACTTAGAGTACAAAACAATACAGGACAAGGACATAGTTTATAAACATTGCTGTAATAGCAATCATAACACCCCATAGCAGCATGGTATCAGCAACCAAGTGTTAGGTGCCCTTGTGGGGAGTTTAAAGTAGATGATCGTATGAGTAAAGGAAGGAGAAGCACATGAGGGAAGAGGACCCTGCTCGTGAGAGCTTACATTCTAAAGGGTTTCTAAATGCTTTTAGAAACTTTCTCTAATAGCAGCCTTTTTCTCTTCAGCCACGTGTGAAACATTAGCATGAGGGCCATTTTTCTGTTGACGTTTTTCCCATTTTCATAGTCTGTCTTAATACATACCCTGTAGCTAAATAAGCTTAAACTATAACACAAATAATTGGCAGTAATTATAGAACAGTATTACAAAAATATTATTAATTACAAAATAGCTTTGTATTCTCTTTTTTTCCCCCTATATTTACATAATTATGTAGGCCTATAATCACAAAAATGCTTTTCTTGGCAACAAAGTAACTCAAAATATCGTAAGGAATTATGAACCAATTTCCATACCTCCTTCTGCTCCTTATGCATTAAAACAATTTTGCTTGAGGCATGGCCTGGTGAGCTATGGGTGCATCCAGAAGAAACCCTTCCAAGCTCAGTCCTCGTACTTTTATCTGTCTCTGGAGGTCTGGGGCGCCGTATTGGAGCTGCACCAGCCTACCTGCAGTGTGTCCGCAGCTGCGGCCTTCAATACCGGAAAATAGTCCATAGTCGGTGCCGCACAAATGTAGCCAGTTCCCCTGAGACTCCTACTATAGTATATCTGGAGGTAGATTACAGCGTTTCCACACTCACCTGTGCGGGGTCCTGTTCTTCCAGTCTGAGCGAGCCCTGGTGAAGAATGCAAAGGTTCTGAGGCTGCTCTGAATACTGGAGTGTATGTGGCTATCTTGATTAGCCCTGCAGCTTGCTGCTTCTATTTGAGCTGCAGTATCTCCTGTGTCCCCCGGAGCAGGATGACTGTATTGGATTTATTCATTATATCCAGGTGCTGCTAGTGTCCCCTAAGTATTACTGTGAAATTTCCCTGGCTGTGTAGTGGACTGGGTGTTTTCTGTATCGACATCACATAAGCCACTGGGCTATACAGCAGGGTCATTCCGCATCAAATCAACACAATTTTCAAAAAAATTCTACCTTTAAAGTGTCTAATTTCAATTCGATTTAGTATACTAAATCCAGCCATGTGTGTAAAGAAAACCGCCAAATTGTACACTGGTTTTGAAGTTGTAGGCCTCTTTAAAACTGCAATTTTGTTAGTAAAATTAGCTTTTAACAGTTTTTGTAAATTGCTTTTGCAGCTCTCCTGGGCAGAGTCTCATTTTAAACCTCTCTTTATGGGCTTTCATATGATCTATAACACAGCAGTATGATTCAACACAAATAAAATGTAACATTTTTAAAATCAAAATTTTGATTTCCTCAAAAAAACATATTTTTTCATTTTTGAAAAAAACTCTCAAATTGTTCATACTATTGTTAATAAATACCCAAAGTTTTATTTTGGGATCATAATGGGATCACCGTGTATCACTGAGGGTTAAAATTTTACATTTGAAAGTTACTTTATGCCATCTACCATCCTACCAAATGTTACGAAAATCTGAGATGGTCAGGTTGAAAAGTTACTTTTTGTGATGACTTGGCATGGAATGACCCTATCTTGATCGCTCAGAATTGTCAATTCGTTTTGTCGGCACAATACTCAGATGTTCACGGAAGGTACCCAATACTGGTAGGGTTATTAGAGGATGTTGAGGTTACATTGGTTTCAATTTATGCCCCCTAATACCAGGCAACTCTTTCTGGAGAAGATTTTGTTCAACACTCAGAAACACAGTAAGGGAGCTGTGGTGGTTATGGGGGATTTCAATATGATCCTTGTTGCTCTCTCGTTCTCACACGCTCAATGAATTTGCCAAGGGTTTTTGTTTGCTCCTTGCTGAATATGAATTATTTTAATGTTTGGAGAGTGAAACAGCCTACAGAAAGAGATTATTTCTTTTATTCTCATGTGCACATTTCTTACTCTAGAATTGATTACATATTGTCTGACAAACGGACTCTTCCCTCCATTAAAAAGGTCGACATTTTGACAATGTCTAGGTCTGACCACTCCCCCACTCTCTTTCTGATAAGCGATATTGACTCTTGATGTGTTGCTCCTGACCTTGGAGTTTGAGAAACCACACACCCAGCCATGAGGTCCATCAGGCCATTCAGCAGATCCTTTTCTTATTAATGAAAACTAATAAGCTTCAGGACATCTCCATATTTAATTTGTGGTGCTCCCTTAAAGGAGTGGTGCGAGGTTCTGCTATTCAGGTGGCAGCACGGATTAAGTGAGCCTATAGGCAACGTAGAACAGATTATGAGGCTGAGGCAGCCAGACTAGAAGAAGCTCATAAAGCTATCCTTTCTAATAAATGGCTTTTTCAGGATGTACTTGGAGCCGGGGATTAAGTCAAAGGGGACAGTGGGCAAAAGAGCGAGTACCTAATGTTTATAACTCTACCTGTGCTAGAGTCGCTGACCCCAATGAGATGGCAAATACATTCGCTGAGTTTTATTCCCGACTATACTCTCCATTCTGACCCCCATTCCGATCAACCAACTAGTGAAGGAACTAATGAGTTCTTACAAGGTCTAAAATTGCCCTCTCTTGCTGATACTGAGACCTGTCTGGCTCTGGGATCCCCCTGGTCACTAAAGGAAGTAGAGACTGCCATTGATTCCTTACCTTCAGATAAGGCCCCCTGGTCCCAATGGCTACCCTTCAAATTTATTTAAATCACTTAAGGAGCTGCTAGCACCGATTCTGGTATTTGTGTTCAATGAGTCATCTGGGAAAGGTTGCTTCCTGAAAGAAATGCTAGAAGCACAGATTTTTTTTCTCTTCCAAAGCCCTGCAAAACTCCTACAGCAGTACAAAACTATTGCCATATAGGATTGTTGAACTGTGATGTCGAGCTGTACGCCAAGCTGTTTGCTAACAGGCTAACCCCATTGCTCTCATCTCTAGTTAATTCAGACCTGGTGGGATTTGTCATGGTCAGTCAGGCACCTGATAACACAGGTAGGGTCTTCAACATCATAACACTGAGTTGTGTAAGCCACTGTTGGTCCTAGCCCTTGATGCTGAGAAGGATTTCAATAGGCTCCATTGGGGCTACCTTCGTGCTGTTCTAAGTCGTTTTTGGGGCAGAATATTGGATTCTATTCTGGCCCTTTATTCCTCTCCCTCAGCTAGGATTTACATTAATGGTTGTTTATCCTCAAGCTTTAATATCACTAATGGACCACGCCAGGGTTGCCAGCTGTCCCCTCTAATCTTTGCATTGGCAATTAAACCGTTGGCTATGAAAATTCTAAGTTAGCACACCATTCTGGGTTCTAAGTTAAAGGGTGTTCCACGTAAGATTAGTCTATGCACAGACAATATCTTGTGTTTATTCAATCCAGAAGAGTCTTTACCAGCCTTTCACTTTGTTTTAACCTCTTATGCAGGGCTCGACAAATCCCAGGGGTCAGGTCGCCATAGCGACCAGATTTTGGTGCCTGGCGACCAGATTTTACAGGGAGGGAAGAAGCCGATCTATCAGCCCCAGCGGAGATTATTACAGTGTGCCAGCCCAGTGATCGCATTTTTAATCGGGTCCTGTTACCTGTAGGACCCGCTGGTGTTGCGGCGGCGGCGTCTCCCCCCAGCCAATCACCGCGTGGCGCCTCACCCCTTCTAATAGTCTTCTCCGCTGCACCTGTGTACGGGCAGGTGTAGTGTCGGTGCTGGGCCCATCTAGCAGCCAGCGCTCCTTCAGCAGTGCTGAGCTCTGTGCACGAAGGAGGCAGGGAAGGTGGACACTGCAGAGAGGAGGGAGCTGCAACAGTGACCCCGCCGAGAGCTCCCAGCAAAAGCTAAAAGGTAACCACTACCTCGTGTGCTGTGTAACAGCTGTATAACACACTTTTAATCCTGTGGGGTTTTTTTTTTGGGGGGGGGCGGGTGTTCTGGCTCCTACATTTTCGCCCTGGCTCCTAGATTTTAGAAAAATTTGTCGAGCCCTGCTATAAAGACTGAGGCCCTACCATTTAATATTCCTCCAGGGATGAGGAGCAAATATAAATGTGTGTGGCAGCTTTGTTTGCTCACTTACCTGAGCGTTTGCTTAGCTAGATTGTAACTATAACCCACTACTTAAGGAATTTGGGGAGCTTACAAAAGATTTGCTGATTCATTAAGTATCCTGGTTGGGCAGCGTTGCAGCGGACAAAATGTTGTTACTCCCTAAATTTTGTACCTCTTTCGAGCTATTCCTTTCCGACATATTTATGTAATACATTGTATAAAGTAATAACCAGTTACATCTGGAAAGGGAGTATTTGTTTACCAATTGGACCTGCATAGAGTTTTGTTTAATAATAGCCAAGCAATATGAATTAACATATTCTGAGTCAACAGTACATGAAATACAACCTATCATATTTGTAATTAATTCCAAGAATAATTTTTTATGTAAGTACCCAATTTGAATTTCCTCTTATTGATACCAATTTCCTTTTTACACAAAGAAGGAAAAGATCCAGCAGATGTTTAAAGCAAATGAAAAAGAAATATGGCACACCTTCATGTAGATCAGGGGTGGGGAACCTTTTTTCTGCCGAGGGCCATTTTTATATATATATTTATAATACTATTTGCGGGCCCGGTGCAGGCTATGCCCCCTCCGCTTGACGTCACATGGGGGCAGAGCAACAATTGCCAGTGACTACAGTAATGCCTGGAGCATCCTGAGGATGCAGTGTCCATCTGAAGCGTCCTACGGACATTCCAGGCAGCACTGGTGCATAAATTCTGGCTGCAGTGTGCCATCAGGGCACCCTGCTAGTAAGATGAGGCTAGCATAAAAAAGCTCAGAGGGCCAGGCCAAATGATTCCGAGGGCCTTATACGGCCCCCGAGCAGGAGGTTCCCCATCCCTGATGTAGATAGAAGAAGGAAATTAATGAAAATAATAGATGTTTATTTTTCCTTTTTAGTTATTCAATGCAAGATATACATTTCCAAGTACATTACACATGGTTTTCTATGGAATATATCTTTGTGGAATTGTTTTATTATGTAGAGTGATCAAACTGCTTTGATGTATCCAGCAGCAATTACTTTATTGCCATACTTTCACCTGTTTAGTTTTTAAATATGGATTATTCTGTATATTCATTTTGATTCTTTAGAATTCCTGTGTAAAGAATGTCCAAGGATTCATGTGGCTGTGGAGCGGATCAGCATGAAGGATATACCTATGGAGCAGACTTTTATGAGAAGATGGCTACATGAACGCTTTGAAAATAAAGATAAGTATGTAGAAAAACATTTTATTAATAGAGATTATGAAGTAACTGTTACAGAAGGATTAGAACAAGCTATTCAATTGTTGTGTACTTTATTAGAAATACAAATACTTTGAGGCTGTAAGCAATCTGCCAGTGTTCTACTTCCTCTTTCCAATATTTCAGAGAAGCAGGAGAGATGGAACCGTACAGAGGATCTATATAGATAAATATTTGGAATAGGTTTCAAAGGTAAAAAACAAGGACAAGCTGCCACACTTAGTACTGAAGAGAACCACCTATTTCTCAAAGGCTTACAGTAAACTAAAAAAATATACTAAACCGTCAGCGCTAAGTCCGTTTCTTGCATACAGATGGATACCAAAAATGAGAGGGATATAGTCTTTGCAGTTTAGTTGTTTGAAGATCAGATTTCCTTATTTTCTCCGTTATAATTCCATATGGAAAAAAATACGAGAACAAACGTATTGGTATGGCTGGAATATAGAAAATATATAACACGATTCAGTGTATCCTTCTGATATAAAGAATAGTGCATACATAGATAGTCCTCCACCATACGAGATAATATCTCCCTTACATCTATGCTTACATGTGATTTATCTGATTGAACTCTCATAAAGGTATTTTTTCTAAATCCTGATATCTATTAGTAACTTCTTAGTAATGCCCACGTGTATGCTTACACAGTTAACGCAGGATGAGGCTTATCTTTCTCTTCCGAACATCAACCTCCCCTGGTAGGTATAATCCAGAGGAACACACTATATCCGTGGCGGTAGAGATGTTTACATAAAGCTTACTTGTATAACACTTTATTCCTGCATATCAAGGTTCCTTACAGGGGATCATTGATCCTTGTTAAGGGATGCACTTAGCCTATATACAAAACACATGAATGTTGGATGGCGTAAATACATCTTTTTCTCTACTCATGTTAATCCTGTGTTTCAAGAACTTTTTGTTTTCTGCCCTTCAAAGGGATGCAGGATATAGGGACATGTTCTTTGAGAGAAAGCAAAAATGCAAACAAACATGTAGTAAACACTATTACTCTGCTCTTGATAAAGAAATTACGTTCCTAATTCCAAATGTTCTATCAAACTATGGAAATTTTCCTTTATGTACTGTACACAACAGAAGCTGTGGGTTTTCACCACTTAATACACCAGTTAGTGTTCTTGACATTCTTGTTAACTTTGCCTGGTTTATGGTTTGTGCAGAATCATTACTAGGCTACAGATTCTTAAGGAAAGAATAATTATTTTTCGGTACATATCTCATTTACAGCCTCAACACCTCTGACTTGTGGTTGATACTTTCTTATCTGTCTCACTCCAGGCTGCAGAAATGAATGCAACTACACTCCAAGCAGCTCTCACACAACCTTTTCCCACCTCAATAGGTGGTCACCTGAAAGCATTTTACACACCTAGGGGGGGGAATTCAAGTAGACGCAAAAACTTAACGTAGGAGAAGTTTCTGCACAATCCGCGTGTTTTGGTGCATTATTTTCACATCTTTTGTCTATATGCGCTCCCATTTATCTCACTATCCAATTACAAAAGCTGCGAAAACTCATTCGCACAAAAACTGTTCATGGAGTAAACAGCGAAAGGTACAGGTGAATTTGGGGAAATCTGTCTGTCCCTTTAAAATAGGTAACTGACATAAAGTAAGTAATCATTGTTGGAGTAAGTAATCATTGTTGGAGAAGTGTGTTAGTGGCCCTAAAGTATTTGGGGTTCTTAAATTGTGTCAAATGGCTGTTATATTCATATTTGTATAAGTGTGGAAAAATGATAAAAAGCTATTTATTTTGGACAATATTAATGCTGCAGTTAAATTGGGGGTACATTAAAATGTGTGCAAGTAATAATTTTGAGTCAAAGTGCACTTTTAAAAGATGTTAAAAATACACTAGGTGCAGCAACGTGCAATGTTTAGAACACATGTCCCATTCATACAGCCCCCCAAAATACCTGACCCACTACTTTAAATCCTATTTTCCACCACTTTTAATTTTTTGACCCCCCCCCCCCCCCCCCCCCCCCAAATTGACATGTCATTATTGGAAGGTAATTCAATTCTCTTTAGGAGAGTGTCCAAGGGGTTCTGAACATTTATAAACAAAAATAGGGATTTTGCACAACGTTTCATCTGCTCTGATATGGTGAAAACTTCGGCAAAAGGATTCCACGATACGCATTTTTGTGCGAAAATTTTTCGCTAAACTGCAGCTTTTTGCAGCTAAATGAATCAGACCCATAGTCTAGTGCAGTTTTATACAGTCGCTGGCTGCATACACATGGCACTTCACAACAGCCCTGTTGCATTGAACGTGTAATACTCCTGTAATATATAGTGATGTCATAGGATTAAGTGTTCTGTGATGTATAGCTGTGATGACAAAACCTCTAGATATGAAGGGCGTGTCCATAAGCTCAAACGATTAAAAAGATAAATCTGCATTCATACGTTAAAAGTAATATGGCATTCCTTTATTGCCCAGCCATTAGTAGCTGTTATTATTTAAAAGTTGATGCAGGAAGTCATGACAGCAGGTTTATTTTGATCCACACTTGTTCACAAGTGCAGTGGTATCTGAGCAATGTAGACCACAACATAGCTCTGCACATAACTCACTGTTCGTTGCACTTGTGAATAGTGGCAGTAGTAGCACACTGGTGACAGTAGATGGAAATTAAGCAGTGTCCATCCCTGTCATTGGCATAATGTTTTGGTGTTTCCTTAGACAGCAATAATAGAGAGTAAACTGCACTATTGCTGAAAGACATACACACACATACAGACACATGCAGAAATTAAAAAGCAAGTGCACTAAGATGATGGTTATGTAATATTAAAAGTCATGTCTATTTTTCTCTGGAGTCTAGACCTTTTCATTATGTCTAGAGCTGGGGAATGTACAGTATATGCTTAATATCGCAAGTGCAAAGATATCCGTTAATTCATACCCCTTTTCCACCAAAAACCCAGCTCCAACACTGGACACTGAGCAAGGGTCATAGAATTAGTAATACTTTTTGTAGAAGTAGAGGCAACCAATTCTAAGTGAGCTATTACACAGTCCTTTCATTTTTTTTCTTTTAATTTGTTACTCCTGTAGTTTTTAAAAAAAAGTAATTTGTGTATGTTGAGAAGTGAAGATACCTTGCGTCAATGAAAAAGGTCCAACAAAGGGTAGGAGTCAGGCGTATTAAGAGAGGAGGGGGCCCGTGTTCACTCCCCATCAGGAGACCCCTCCTCTCTCTCCGGCTGCCATCAGCGAACTGACAGCAGCAGTAGACTCCAGGCACTAGTCTGTGCCCGGAGTCTACTGCGCATGCGCAGGTCACCGAGAGAATGAAGCGTTATATTGCCCAAAAAACATGCACTTAAAATGATATATGCTCACCGATTCTTGAAGCTTTGGGTAATGTCGAAGCTGAATAATTGGCTGAGACAAGTTCAGTTTAAGATTTAATCGCGACGACGCCATCTTGCGATTGGCCGCAAGACGCCATCTTGAAAATTAGATCGCAAGACGCCATTTTGCGAATGGCCGCCTAAGCGCCATTTTGGATAAACTCACATTTTAGTACATGTGGCGATGATACTATTAGCACCATGCGATTGCATCTTTCACCATTTCTCATACACACATTAATACGCACAATTGCGCTGTTAACTAGTCGCATATTAGCGAATGCATAGGGCTTTGTATGAAACCGCTGTTTTATTAGCTTTATGCGCACGCATCTGCCCCAAGTTAACTAGCGTCCTTATATCAAACCCCGAATACTCACACATTACATATTCACACATAAGGTTTAATGAGCTTTAAAGTATATGATTTAAGTTGGTTCAGTTAGTTTAAATGCTGAGAAATAAAGATATTTGATAACTAAGGTTTTATACATGCTAAACAAGTCGTGTTTGGTTTCGTACTGATGCGTACTCTTTTTACAGTATTCCGGTGTTATCGTGGGGAGATCGCATCATGCATTCTCGAGTTATGGATCGCAGAGGCTACAAGCAACAAAATGTATATTTCATGAACAACTGTTAGGATGTTACAGGGGGCGGGAAGGGAAAGACCCCCAGCTGTTAAAGGCAGGGAGAGTCTATTTGAACCAGCCTGTTAAATGCTCTGTAACAGATGCTTCTCCCCTGGGAACCAATGACATCAGCAACAAACTTCTCTATTGTCCTGTCTATTCTGGGGGGGTATAAATATGTGTGCTCAAACGCTGGGTTCTTAGTCTTCGTGCTGAATGACGAGGGGTCTCTTGCTGATGCCTATCTTCGGGTCCCGAAGCGCTGCGTATGTATACTGTACTTGGGTCTGTATAATTCCTTTTGAGCCTAAATTGTGTCTGGATCAATTGCGTTTAACTGTCTGAACTTTTACTTGAATAACACTTGCGCTTTGGAACCACAGATTCCAGGTCTAAGTCTTTATTTACTGTATGACTGCGTACGCAAATTAGCGTCATCCTTCGTGGTTTATAGGAAGAATTTTAGAAGGTACAGGCAGGGGTATAAAGAGGTTCTGATCCAGTATCGTTAGTTGGGGGCTCGTAGTGAAGTCACTTACCTGCTCACACGGTACATACGGCTATCGATATTTCAGCAAAGGGTGGAGTGGCCACATGCAGGGTTTGCCTGCAACCGCTTTGTGCTGAAAGATCGCTATCCGTCTCCGTGTGAATCAAGGAAGCTGACTAGAATCCAGGGACAAGAGAGGAAAAAGTTTGTTTTCCTCTGTTGATAGAAACATTACGTTTAAAGGGGTGCTGCAGTACTGAGTACACGCGGCTAAGTCGCAGGTTTGCGCATAGCAAAGACGCACTTTTGTGTACGCAGCTAAAAAGTCATTATACGGTTGTGTGGTAGTCGCATTATTGTGTATGCGGCTGGTCGCACAATAGCGTATACGCACTTCCGGTTCTGCTGCCACGTGTTTTAACAAAGCCGTTGAGGTTTACCTTTTTCAATTGTTACCAATATCTGGGTTATCGTTTATTTTTCTGCGCAGGAAAAAAGTGTGTAACAGTGAATATTTGTTGAACAAAGTTAAGGGTATCGTATGATCCTTAAGGGCTAGGTGCAAGGGTTAGTCTTGCCGCTCGGTAAGTAGCTTTACCGTTCTATACACAGTAGCAGGTGTACATGTTGTCTTTGTTGTAGAGAGGTGCGTGGGAGTGGCCGACATATAAACTCCCATAGGTGTGGAAGTTGCCTTACTAAATCTTATCCGGATGTGGAAGTTGCCTTTTTCAAATCTTATCCAGGTGTCTGGGCGCCGCCGACTTAAATCGTCCACAGGTAAGTGAAAGTATCTTGATTGTCTTTCACCAGTTTAAATCTTTATTGAAAAGCGAAGGAGTTGTCTCAGAATGGGAGCCGCGCAAACAGTAGAGATGTTAGACAATGATGTGCTGCCTATGGAGGCGCCGATCGGAACGACCCGTCGTATTATGCATACTAAGTACGGTACTTATGCAATAAGGTATTGTGATTTATGGTTTAATATGACGAGGAAGAGTGTTAGACCGTTTCCCAGAATTGGTAGTTTTGATAAAAACGTGTTAGATAATGTCCGGGATCACATCAGTTTGATGCGCTCCCGAGAGAAAAAGGTTAAATATTTTGAATGTTTAAAACTGTGGCAGCATGAAGGGGATGCGTGGCTTAAAAATGTGCAAACGATGCAAACTAGCGTCGTGAGCACATTGCCAGAAAATACATCCGCGTCGCTAAATTGCAATACTGGCGAGACGCAAAATGGCGCGCCCGTGCGGCAAGGTAGCGTCGTGGAGAGTATTGTCAGCAGTTCAGGCTCACCTCCCCCACCTTATGTGGATGGAGGTGCAAGTACAGTTACCAAAAATACCCATAAAAATGTAACAAGCAACTTGTACCCTCTCTTAAGCAACTATAAAGAAAATGTTCATGATGTGGCTGATGAGCCTATTGTAATGTCTGCCATTTCCCATGCTGTGCAGATGATAGATGCTGCATCACCACAATCACGAGTGGTGCCACCATCTCCATCGGTAACAGCAAGGGAAGTGTTAATGCCCTCTGCACCCGTAGAGGAAGTTGTTCATACCATACGTAGCAGCAGCAGACTAAACCCCCAGCCAAGTAATCAGGCCAAAGGTAGCAGCGCTACCGGTCTGCATCCCATTCGGACAATAACTGTTCCAAATGGAAATGCAGATGCAAATGGTATAGTGCCCACGAGGGAAGTAGTAATGCATTGTCCTTGGACAAGAGCAGAACTAAATTCCATCTTAAATGATTTCCCTGATCCCAAAAAGGAATTAGCCAAATGTCAAAGATTTCTGAGAAATTTGGGTAGTTCACATGAACCCACTAATAAAGATTGGCGTGTGGTGTTAAGGGCCTGTCTACCACGCAATACCGACGTGACAAAATTTATCACGGATTGTGTATTGGATGGTGACGTTCCCTTAACAGACCAAGTAAACCAAGGTAACATTTCCCGCATTGTAACTCAATTGGGTATATATTTTCCAGTAGTAGTTAACTGGAACAAAATTTTCACTATTAAGCAGAAGGAGAGTGAAACTGCAGAAGATTATTGCGATCGGGCTCTGCAGGCTATCACCCAGTACACTGGGATAGAGGATATTAAAGATAGCACTCACCACCGGGGAATGATAGTCACTGCACTTGTGGACGGTCTGAAAGAGAGTTTAAAAACTCTGGTTCAGACCTCACAGCCTGGCTGGCAGGGACTCACAATAGATACCCTCATAGAAACCGCCATTGAACATGATAAAAACATCTCCAAGAAGAGAGAAGCCCAGAGTGAAAAACTAATGGCTGTCAGTATACAAGCTCTGGAGGGAATGACGGTAAAATCACAGCCAACAGACACACTTGCATGCACACTCACTTCTGAACAAGTATGTGCTCTCACTAACCCCACGCAACAACAAACACAACTTATCCCACTCCATGCTACCCACCAACTTCTTATCCCCCGCAATACCCTTACCCTCCCTATACTTACCCATATCCACCACCTTTACCCTCTGCGCAAACCTCACAACACCACATGTCTTCACCCGATACATGAACATGTTTTAACTGTAAACAACCAGGACATTTAAGTAGAAACTGTACAGTAAAAAGAGTAGGGACCCCACATCAGGGAGGATCTGGATATCCCCATAAGGGATATGCCCAAAGGCCAGCAAATGTTAAGCAAGCACCAGCTCCAATTGTAGCCGTAAATGCTTTATTGGAGAATGGTAGCCAACGCTAGGGGTCAGTTCATACCTGTAGTCTACAGATAGTCAGGTTAACGGGAAGTACTAGGAAAGAACCAGTCATGATGGTTGATGTAGCTGGTACTGAATATCCTTTTCTTGTAGACACAGGGGCGACCAGGTCGGTGATGAAATCTCCCGTTAATTTGCAGGTGACCAACGAGACAGTACCAACAATGGGTGTAACAGGTAAAGTGGAACATTATCCTTTAACAAAGTCCACAGAGGTTACTATTGGGCCGTTGCATACCAGGCATTCTTTTCTCCTGGCTGCTGCGGCTCCTACTAACCTACTGGGCAGAGACTTGTTATGTAAGATGGGATGTGTTATATATTGCACCCTTGATGGTGTATTTTTGGATATCCCAGAGGGAGTTGCACACAAGGTGCGGGATATATTGCACACTCCCCAAAGGATAATGTATCACTCTACAAGTTTGAGTGAAAATCCATCTCAGATAAATAAAATGTTTGTCCCTAATTCCAGACTCCCTTTGGACTAAAGATGGACAGGACACTGGATTAATGGCAAACGTAAGCCCAGTAATGGTAAATTTAAAAAGCGGAAGGCAAGCTCCAAAAATTCCCCAGTACCCACTAAAACAGGAGGTAGAATTAAGGGTTTAATAATTGAGCGATTATTGCAACAGGGAATTTTAGTTCGTACAGCTAGTGTAGCCAACAGTCCCATCTTCCCGGTGAAGAAGAGTGGTGGGAGGGGTTATAGGCTGGTACAAGACCTTAGAGGTGTTAATAAGGTAGTAGAGAGCCAATTCCCTGTAGTGCCAAATCCAGCTGTCATTTTGATGCAGGTCCCACCAAATGCAACCCATTTCACTGTCATTGACCTCTGTTCTGCTTTCTTCTCTGTGCCTCTCCATCCTGACTGTCAGTATCTATTCGCATTTACATACAGAGGTTTACAATACACATGGACACGATTACCCCAAGGTTTCATAGACAGCCCCAGTATCTTCTCCCAGGTGTTGCACGACTGTTTACAATCTTTTCAACCTGCCAATGGATCTGTTCTAATTCAATATGTGGACGATTTATTGCTATGTTCTGACTCGTTTATGTCATGTTTGAATGATTCTAAAATTTTGATACTTCATCTCTCACAAACAAGACACAAGGTGGCTAATGACAAACTACAGCCGTGCCAATCCAGAGTAAAATATTTGGGACACTGCCTAACCCAGGGGTTATGACATCTTACAACAGATAGAGTCCAGGCCACACAAAACATGACACTGCTGCAGAATCAACAGCAAATTCGTACCTTCTTGGGAATGTGTGGATACTGTAGAATGTGGATTCCAGGTTTTTCTATTTTGGCCTTACCTTTACAGGAATTAGTCTCTTCCTCAAAGCTTGATCGTGTCGTATACACAGAGGAATCACAACAGGCTTTCCTTAATCTTAAGGATAGTCTGACAAGAACTCCTGCATTGGGAATACCTGATTATGAAAAACCTTTTGATTTGTATTGTACGGAAGCCGATGGTTGTGCTGCAGGTGTCCTTACACAAAAACATGGTGATGCCAGTAGGCCCGTAGCATACTACAGTGCCCAATTGGACACTGTGGCAAGATCACTCCCCACCTGTTTGAGAAGTGTAGCAGCTACCGCTCTATTGGTGAGTAAAAGTGAGGATGTAGTATTGGGCCATGATATGATTGTCTACACTCCCCATCATGTAGCTGCTCTGTTGAACTCAGCTCAAACCAGACACCTCTCCTCGGCTAGGTTCACCAAATGGGAACTAGCTCTAATCGCTCCTGCAAATATTACTGTTAAACGTTGCAGTACGCTGAATCCAGCAACATACCTACCATATGTACAACATGATGTACAAAGGGTGGAAGGAGAGGAGTTGCTGGCGGGAGGTGAGTTCGGCAGACATAATGATATGCACGATTCTATGACATATCTGAATCAGACCTTTACTGCTAGAGCTGACATACATGACACACCTTTTAGAGAATGTGGATGTAACTTTATACGGATGGGAGTTGTCATAGACAAACAGACACAAGTGATTTATGTACAAGTTATGCTGTTGTAAATAACACAGACATCATAGAAGCTAAACCTCTTGGTCCTCCTCACTCAGCCCAGGTGGCAGAGTTAGTAGCACTAACGAGCGTGTGAACTGGTAGCAGGCAAATCTGCTAACATTTACACTGACTCGAGGTATGCGTTCGGGGTGGTGCAAGATTTTGGGGCTCTATGGCGTCTGAGAAATTTTATGACAGCAGCAGGCACACCAGTTGCACATTCCCGACACATAGAACATCTTTTAGAAGCAATCCAACTGCCCAAAGCGGCAGTAATTAAATGCAAATCCCATACATGTGAGAATGACCTGGTGTCACTGGGCTACAACAGAGCTGATGAAGCTGCAAAATGGGCAGCAGGGTTAAAAATGTTTTCTCCAACTGAAACAATTATGTCATTTCAAACAATTGATATGCTGAAATTTAATTGAGATGCAAAATTTGTGTTCAATTCAGGAAAAATCCATTTGGAAGTCCAAGGGATGTGGGCAAGAGTCCTCTGGGCTCTGGAGGGACGGACATGGTAAGCCAGTAGCCCCCAAGGCATATTACCCCAGCCTGGCTGAGGCAGCACATGATCTGACTCATCTGGGTAAACGGGGTATGTGCAAGTTGGTGAGGGCATACTGGTGCACACCAGGTTTTTCTTCACAAGCAGAAAAGATAGCAATGTCCTGTCTGACCTGCTTGAGAAAGAACATAAGGAATGTGATCCCTACCGAACCGTCCCACATTCCACCGACTGATGGACCTTTCCAGGTGATACAAATTGATTTCATCCAATTACCACCCTGCAGGAACCTTAAGTATGTATTAGTGTGCACAGACGTATTTTCTAACTGGGTTGAGGCCTACCCAGCAGCCACTAATACTGCCAAGAAAATAGTTCAGGAATTTGTATGCAGGTACGGTATCCCTAAAATCATCGAGAGTGATAGGGGTACCCATTTCACAGGTGATCTTTTTCAAAATATGTGGAAGCTGATGGGTATTAATAGCCGACTTCATACCCTCTACCGACTGCAAGCCAGTGCTAAGGTAGAGAGGATGAACGGGACTATTAAAAATAAGTTAAGTAAAATTATGGCAGAGACTGGACTAGGATGGTCAGAAGCGTTACCTTTGGTCCTACATAGCATAAGGACCACTCCTAGACCTCCTCTGAATCTGTCCCCATTTGAAATGTTGTTCGGTAGACAACCTCATTTGATTATAAGTCCACAGGAAGACCTGAAGGGTAACAACGAGGTAACTGTAAAGTATCTTATATCAATGAGTAAGCAGTTAAAGCAACAGCAGCAGAAACTGAAATTGTTGTCTAATGATATGCCTGAAACTAACTGTCATGATGTTGAACCAGGAGAATATGTAATGATCAGAAATTTCTTGCGTTCAGGTTGTTTGACTGATAGGTGGGAAGGTCCATACCAGGTGCTGCTGATGAGTACTACATCTTTGAAGGTGGCCGAGAGAGATACCTGGCTCCATTCCACTCACTGCAAAAAGGTCAATCAACCAGTGGAGAAACAAGTCGGAGATCAGGCTGATCGTGTGGACCTGTCGCTCATGAGCTTGTTCCAAGAGGATTGAACAGGTTGTAGTGAGATACCTGAACAGAAAGAAATCTGCAGGTCTTGTTGTGACAATGAACGGGCCTGCTGTGTTCATTTTCATATTCTCTTTTAGAGTGTTCACCATCTTGGTCGGTTCAGGAGTATCCAGTTTCTGTGATGGGAGACCGATCGAGGAAATGGGAGCTGATGGCAGTGCTGATGGAGTGGAGTCAGGAGGAGTGCAATGCCAATCGGGAGTGTCTGACCAATCTTGGTACTGTTATTGTTAAGAGAGCTGTCATTCCGGATACTCGGGGAAGGTGTGGAGGTTTATCGTCTGAAGATTCCTGTATTTGTGAGCTTTGTGGGTCCCTAGTTGATGAGAGCTGTATCCAACGGTGCCAACCTAAATATAATCCGTACTGGGGTGGGTATCCTCTAGAGGATTATCATAGCATGGTAGGCAAAGTGTTAAATCAAACTGATTGCTGGGTGTGTTCACATGTGCCACAGGGACAGCATAACGTTGGGTTGGTGCAATTTCCGCTAAATACCACGGAAATTTTAGAATTGCAAACAGGGAAAACCTTGGATGGAAATTTTCTCTCATCCAAACCACCTCATTTCAAACTCCATCAATTCCAAGTAGATAGATCACTTTTGTGCTTAAACATAACCAACCCCAATAAACCCGGGAGTTGGGAAGTGACTGGGAATAATCAGACGATGTCCTTCTCACAAAGAGCTGATAATGAGTCCATAAACCTTGATCTGTTACGCTCCATTTAGTCTGGTGGGAAACATTTTAGGTATCGGTATACATTGAGTTCCACCAAAGAAATTATTGGTAAGGTGCCAAATGGTTATTGTGCTAAAATAATACAGCCAGAAACTTGCATGTACCAGATGGAAGAACCAGAAATAGGATTGTTTGCAAGGGAAATGTGCTTAATGATAATGATGCATACCATTCCTTATGTTCTCCCTGATGATGTATATTTCATCTGTGGAAGAAAAGCATATAAATGGCTCTCCCCAAGTTCCAAAGGTTTGTGTTACCTGGGAAGAGTAGTCCCAGAAGTTATGACCCTCACACATGTTGAAATGCTGGGTATACATAAAAACACAGTCACCATATCTTCACACACAATATGAACACAGAGGCAAAAGAAATATGATACCTGGTGATGTACATAAAGCCACTCAATCAGTGAGACAACTGGCTTTCAAGTTTTAGTCGCATTGGATCCCACCAGGATTGCTCGAGGTACATAAAATTTTAGATATATCCAGGAACTTGCTAAATTGATAGATAATATCACCGAGATGTACGATGACACATTCAGGTATACAGGGAAAGAATTGCAAGCGTACAAGAAAGAATTAGTGCAACACAGGCTAGTGCTGAATTATTTAACTGCTGTTACTGGAGGATATTGCGTAACATTGGCCACCCAATTTGGAGTAAAATGTTGCACCTATGTCACCAATGATACCAGCGACCCCAAGGAGGTGATAGACCGGAAGATGGATGAAATTCTGCAGCTAAAATGGGAGCTTCGTAAGAACCATAACGCTTCAGTGGCTGAAGTAGGGGAGAAGATAGAAGGATGGGTTTCATGGCTGACCCAGTGAAATGGTTCTCAGGTCTAGGGGAATGGGTCCAGGAAGTGATCGCCAGCATAGGCAAATTCTTAATCCTTATACTGATTGTCATCATAATAATTGGCATATGCGTCCGGTGTGTTCCTATTGTGTTGAAGTGTGGAAAATGTAAAAACAGAGTAAAACGTAAGAATGAAACTAAGATGGTGGTCAGTAATGACAATATGTATACCGAGGTAAATATAGAACTGCATTACAACCCTGAACTAGGAAATACTATCGTTTGATGTATTCTATTTAGACATGCATAGAATGTCTTATTGAAATGTTATTTATAGAACACCTCAGATAATGTAAAGTCTCAATTCCTCGTCAAGACTGCTTTTATAAGACTGGTGCATTCCCACAGCTTTCACATGATCTTCCAAGATCCGCGGTGTGCGTATAATAGTAGTTTTATGTCCCCACCCAGAGACACATTATTGATGGATTAAGAACCACCTTGTGCCATCCCATAATAACTCTAAATAATATGTAAATGTAAGCCTAAATTAAATTCTAATAGCAGATTGTGATAGCATGTTTGCTATCAAAGGGTGGACTGTCGAAGCTGAATAATTGGCTGAGACAAGTTCAGTTTAAGATTTAATCGCGACGACGCCATCTTGCGATTGGCCGCAAGATGCCATCTTGAAAATGAGATCGCAAGACGCCATTTTGCGAATGGCCGCCTAAGCGCCATTTTAGATAAACTCACTTTTTAGTACATGTGGCGATAATACTATTAGCACCATGCGATTGCATCTTTCACCATTTCTCATACACACATTAATACGCACAATTGCGCTGTTAACTAGTCGCATATTAGCGAATGCATAGGACTTTGTATGAAACTGCTGTTTTATTAGCTTTATGCGCACGCATCTGCCCCAAGTTAACTAGCGTCCTTATATCAAACCCCGAATACTCACACATTACATATTCACACATAAGGTTTAATAAGCTTTAAAGTATATGATTTAAGTTAGATCAGTTAGTTTAAATGCTGAGAAATAAAGATATTTGATAACTAAGGTTTTATACATGCTAAACAAGTCGTGTTTGGTTTCGCACTGATGCATACTCTTTTTACAGTATTCCGGTGTTATCGGTGGGGATATCGCATCATGCATTTTCGAGTTATGGATCGCAGAGGCTACAAGCAACAAAATGTATATTTCATGAACAACTGTTACGATGTTACAGGAGGCGGGAAGGGAAAGACCCCTAGCTGTTAGAGGCAGGGGGAGTCTATTTGAACCAGCCTGTTAAATGCTATGTAACAGATGCTTCTCCCCTGGGAACCAATGACATCCTCAACACATTTCTCTATTGTCCTGTCTATTCTGGGGGGGTATAAATATGTGTGCTCAAACGCTGGGTTCTTAGTCTTCGTGCTGAATGACGAGGGGTCTCTTGCTGATGCCTATCTTCGGGTCCGGAAGCGCTGCGTATGTATACTGTACTTGGGTCTGTATAATTCCTCTTGCGCCTAAATTGTGTCTGGATCAATTGCGTGTAACTGTCTGAACTTTTACTTGAATAACACTTGTGCTTTGGAACCACAGATTCCAGGTCTAAGTCTTTATCTACTGTATGACTGCGTACGCAAATTAGCGTCATCCTTAGAGGTTTATAGGAAGGATTTTAGAAGGTACAGGCAGGGGTATATAGAGGTTCTGATCCAGTATCGTTAGTAATATTGCAGATGGCACTGGTGGCCTTCTGGTAGGTGTTCTTCAGGATATCTAGAAAAGGTTACAGAAAAAAAACATAGTGGGTTAAATGTAATGGGCTGCGGCTTTGAGACATCGGCGAATCCCGTGCAGGACTGCCTTATGTTTTAAAGTAGCAGTTTTTATGTAGGCAAAACCATGTTGCTTTTGGTCTATTTAAGGACTACTACTTTAAAACATTGGGCAGTCTTGCACATGACTTGCCAATATCTTGAAGCCGCAGCCTATTAAATTTATTCCAGTGTCTACAGTCGCGTATGTCAGAATAAATAAATCCTTCAAGATGATACTCACCCTTTATAAAAGTGTTATTTGCTTTGCACATTCATTTATAATCCTGATGTCTGTCAGTTTAATAGTAATGGAATAAAGTCCTGTTATATCATTACAGAGAGGTATAAAGATGTAAATAATATAGAGTGATAAAAGGTGAGTATGATCTTGAAGGATTTATTTGGTCCGATTCACCATACGAGACAGTAGACACTATGGGCCTGACTCAGACCCACTCGCGAGCGGCTGTCCGCTCGCAAGTGGGTCGATGGTCTGCACTGAGCATGCGCACGACGGAGGGAGCTCCGTCGTGCGCATGCGCCAGACGCGACGAGCGAAGGACTTTCCTTCGCTCGTTGTGTCTGATCAAAGGGGGCATGCTGTCGATGTTGATTGACAGCACGCCCCCTTTGGTGGGCGTGCCGGGGGCGTGCCTCCCTGACGGGGGTGTTCCCAAGGGAACGCCTACTGTCAGAAGCCGGCCCACTGACATCACTAGTGATGTCAGTGGGTGTGATTTTGGCTCTGATAGAGCCAAAATCACTTCGGGCCTTGCGGTTGAAAACCTCAACCGCAGGCTCCGGCTCGCAGTGGCGATGGTCGTGATGGTCACGACCATCGCGGCCATCAAACTGCACGCTCGTATAGGCTGTGGGTGGTGACCCACAGCTATACGAGCGTCCAGGAGGACGCTCCATAATTATGGAGGGCGGCCCTCATTCAGAGCGTGCGCTCTGCTCAGAGCGTACGGCTCTGAATGAGGGCCTATGTTGGTTTTTCTGTACCTCTTTCAGAGTATCCTGAGGAAACAGCTACCAAAAGGTTTGAAAGTCACCAGTGCAATCTGCAATCACCAGCGGGTAACGGTGCAATATTACTCGATTACATTCAAGAATCTGTGAGTATATATTTTATAGAGTATATGTTTTTGGACTCGCACAATGTACACTATATTTGTTTTTCTATTTTTGTTTTTTATATTAAAGGTTGGAGGAGCACTAGGACACCTCCCCCTTTCCCAATTTGATCCCATATGTGTATGTTGCTTTGCTGAATAAGATGAGGTTACCCTCTGTTGGAAGGCAAAACTTCAGTGACTTGGTATTTAAACATCTATAAGAAAAGGGTGAACCGCACTAAATACCAAGGTGGAATACTTCAATATTGTTCAACAATGGAACTGATGAACATAAATCATATACACATTGGAAAATAGTGAACATATATACATAAAACAATGAATAGCTAAGTATACATTACGGCTTGGTTGAAGGTGATCAAAAAATGTTTAATAGCAGCAATAGAAACACATATTTTACAATAGGAGGGTAGAGTAAAAGCAACTGAGGATCAACCTCATGGGTATATAGTGTGAAAATTACGATCCAATATAGTATAATGGCACAAAGGAAAAAGTCTTGCGACAATCATACAAATCAGGTTTCAAAACCTGTTGCATTCAAGCATAAGTCAATGTTCAATCCGGATTATTGGCCAGCAATGAACAATTACCAGCCTCCAGTGGAGCGTTACGTCCTGATACGAATTCAAAATTGGCAACGTAATCAGCGTGGTTCCAGATGAAGGAATAAGGCGGAATGGATATAATAGCCGGTCTGGAAACAGATGTAGTGATTTCCCAATTGGAATGGTGATAGGTGGAACAGCCAAATTGAAACACTTTCATTTCACACTATATACTCATGAGGTTGATCCTCAGTTGCTTTTACTCTACCCTCCTATTGTAAAATATGTGTTTCTATTGCTGCTATTAGCGTAAAAGCAACTGAGGATCAACCTCATGGGTATATAGTGTGAAATGAAAGTGTTTCAATTTGGCTGTTCCACCTATCACCATTCCAATTGGGAAATCACTACATCTGTTTTCGGACCGGCTATTATATCCATTCCACCTTATTCCTTCATCTGGAACCACGCTGATTACGTTGCCAATTTTGGATTCGTATCAGGACGTGACGCTCCACTGGAGGCTGGTAATTGTTCATTGCTGGCCAATAATCCGGATTGAACATTGACTTATGCTTGAATGCAACAGGTTTTGAAACCTACCTGATTTGTATGATTGTCGCAAGACTTTTTCCTTTGTGCCATTATACTATATTGGATCGTCATTTTCACACTATATACCCATGAGGTTGATCCTCAGTTGCTTTTACTCTACCCTCCTATTGTAAAATGTGTTTTTATTGATGCTATTAAACATTTTTTGATTACCTTCAACCAAGCCGTAATGTATACTTAGCTATTCATTGTTTTATGTATATATGTTAATTATTTTCCAATGTGTATATGATGATTTATGTTCATCAGTTCCATTGTTGAACAATATTGAAGTATTCCACCTTTGGTATTTAGCGCGGTTCACCCTTTTCTTATCTTTCTCCTCACTAGGGGGCTGACTACCCCGTTGAACCTGCAGCTTAGACAGCACCTCTGACAACTTTTTTACCCATATTTAAACATCTACTTGTATTAGAGCCTTCTATTCTCTGTAATATAAAGCACACTGCAATAGTTATTTAAGCTCATCGTTGTGATCTTTACATCTATAAGTTTTTTTTTTTTTTTAAATCTCACACGTACAAATTAACATATACGTAGGACAATCCGGCCAGTCAGTGTCTGCACAAATTTGTCTATAAACATATGTGAGTGTGTATATAAATGTTCACTTGTTTTTGTGCTGATGGCCAGATCATAAAGTGCACAATTAGTGCAAATTTCACAAGGATCACATGCATGGTTGAAGAGGCCAGATTTACCTGCCTTCATTGTTGATATCTGAAGGGATCAGCAATCATTTTGGACACATAAAAATATAATGTGACCAGTGAGGTCAGAAATGGTGTGACAATTAAGGAAATATAATCTGGTGAGTTACTTATCCAGATTCCTATATATTTACTTATCTACCCAGTGAAGAGGAAGTGACAATAAAGGGCAGTCTGGGCAGGCGCCTCGTAAGGGAAGGATATGTTATTTCTCGCAGTTTGTGGATAGGCCAAAAAAATTTGCAACCGTGGACATCAGCTGGAGGACAATTGGCATAGATGTGAAATAGTTAAACAAAAATAGCAATATATCGTCTGCATATAATGCCACCCTATCTTCTCTGTCCCCCAACCTAAGACCACCAATTCCTGGGTGTGTTCGCAACATACAGGCCAACGGTTCTATTGCTAATGCAAACGGGGCCAGAGACAGGGTAACCCTGTCTCGTGCCCTTAGCTAGATGGAAAAGAGGGATAAATATATCTGTTCGTGGACACTCTGGCACATGGATGCAAAATATAACAGCTTCACCCATTTTATAAACACGGGCAGCACAGACGGTGCAATGGTTAGCGTTACTGCCTCAGAGCACTGAGGTCATCAGTTCGATTCCCACTAGGGCCCTAACTGTGTGGAGTTTGTATATTCTCCCTGTGCTTGCGCGAGTTTCCTACGGGTACTCCGGTTTCCTCCGACACTCCAAAAATATACTGGTAGGTTAATTGGCTTCCCTCAAAATTGACCATAGTGTGTGTTTGCAAGCATGTGGTAGGGAATATAGATTGTAAGCTCCACTGGGACAGGGACAGATGTGAATGGTAAGATATGCTCTGTAAAGTGCTGCGAAATGTGTGCGCTATATAAATAACTGGTAATAAATAAACAAACACTGGACCTGTCCCAAAACCATTCAGGACCTCCCACAGAAAAGGCCACTCCACAGAGTCAAATGCCTTAGCTGCATCTAGAGAGACAATAGCCGAGGAGGACTCATCCCCATTGAGGTCTGAATATGAGTATAAAGACATCTGATGTTCACCACGGTGGACTGTCCAGGCATAAAACCAGTCTGGTCTGGTTGGACCAAGCTAGCTAGCTATTACCCTATTCAACCTGATAGATCATATTTTTGCCAGTATTTTAGCATCATTAGGAATTAATGATCTAGGACGGTAAGAGTCTGCTTAGCCTTGGTGTAGTGGTTAGCATTGCTGCCCACAGCAGTCTGGTTTTGGGTTTGATTTCTTGCGAGACCCTAAAGGTGCCTACACACTTAGCGATATAATACAATATTTGCCTGATTCCGACACATCGTGATGACAAATCGTGTAAAATATGCCCAAATCGTGAGTGTCCACTCACGATGCCGATGAGCGTCCCCGCAGGTCGTGAATCGCATGATCAGATCTGCCGTGCTGTAGGGCAGATCTGACAATCTCAGTCATGTCGCACTGGAATAGTTAGGAGGCGCGATAGATCGTTTGTCATATTGGACCGTTTTTAACACCAAATCGTGCCCACGACTGCCGAGGAGCTGCTGGGGAGAGTTCAAGAGGAAATCTGACAAAATGTCGGATCGTGAGCACATCGCCAAGTATGTAGGCACCGTAACTGTGTGGAGTTTGTATATTCTTGTTTGCGTGGTATTCCACCAGGTGCTCTAGATTCCTTCCAAAATCCAAAACATTCTGGTAGGTTAATTGGATTATGACAAAAAAAAAATACGTGTGTGTGTGTGTCCATTTGGTAGGGAATATACAGATGTGTCCTCTTATACCTAGTGTCTTTGCGCCATATGGTTCAAGACACCTAGTGCATCTGAGATGCTCCAACCGACTAAGATGCTCCAACACTGGTAGCGCAGCAAATCTTTTTTCAAATTTGCGTCCTAGTCACATCGCAGGCAGAGCTGCTCACAGTGAACCAGAAATGCTAGGCTGACTTCTCTAGCACAGTACATGTCTTACACCAATTCCTAAATCATATCTACGGCTGTTCATACAGGAAGCCTTTTTACACAGATTTGAGACTGTCGCACGTAGATGCGGCAGACAGTCTGGTGGCCGGGCGACTGTTGGCAGCAGATTACCAAGCGGCAGTGACCGACAGCGGGCGGTAGGCAGAACAGCAGCAGTGGGTGCAACAGCCAGCTGGAGAGCCATACAGGCTAGGGGCGGCAGAGCAACAGTCAAAGGCTGATCCCCTTGTCCAATAAGCAGAAGAACGTGATTATCATCACTCCGGGGGACAAGAACAGCAGCTGCTATCAGCAGTGGAGCTGCATTCCAGACACATGCTGCTTTGGGTAAAAGTTATAGATTATCAGCTCCCCAAGCAAAGCTATTGCATACATATAAGGAGGGAGGACTAGTAATACTCCATTAAAAAGGAATTCTAATATAATTCCCTTGCTCTAAATGCTTTTTATACACATTTACTACTATAGTTGCAGTACTAAGGAGAGAGCTGAGGGAGTGACTGCACTGCAACTTCAAAAGGTGTCATCACAAGAACCATTATTTAATATAATCAAGTATACAAGTTTAGTCAACAAAGATAAGCAACCCCTTGGATAACAGAGCTCATTTGAATCCTGGTTGTTTCAGCATGCACAGCCTATCATATTCAAAAGTTGTTCTCTAGTAGCGGGCTGCAATTGAGACCGTTATATCTTTCTTTAAACTTTGCAAATTCGTTACAAGAAATTATACCTGTGACTTATGCAGCTGTAGTCAGGAGATCAGTATAATTTAGCTTTGTAAATTTTCACTGCAAAATAATTTAAAAGAGCACAGAGTTTAATAAAACGATAAGAGGCTATTCATATTCATGGAAATTCTACGAATATACATTTCAGAGATGAAAGTAATCATTTCTGGAAAGAGACACTACTAGTTATATTTCGGAGAACAGCCATACAAAGAGTCAGGAATACTACATTTATCTTAAGCATAAGGATATTTGTATAACACCCTAGTTATAACAGGAACATTTATACTTCTGGCTCAGAGTGCAAATAACGAGGGATCAAGAGGGACCTGGACCCAATTATAAACGAGTAGCCTTCTATTAAAGTATATGCTGTAGAATCTACGTCGTTCTAATATATGGATCCATATATAGTGTGTTTGTGTGTGTGTGTGTATGTATATATATATATATATATATATATGTGTATATATATATATATATATAGTGTGTATATATATATATATATATATATATATATATATAACGTGTATGTGTGTGTATGTATATATATATATATATATATATAATATATAAAAATCCAGTGGTCCTGCACTCACGTCCAATAACTCCAACAGCGGGGTGCAACCTCCCAAGACTTAACTGTAAGTCCCAATATATCCAGAGGAAGTCCTGTACGTAACAAGAACAGAGGGCACTCACCAATAGCCAACGAATTCTTTTTATTCCATATCTCACATGGGTGAATAACTTTAGTCGACGTTTCGATCCCGGAGGACCTTTGTCAAGAAAATCATCACTTGTACTTAATAGCCAATAGTATCACCAACACACGTATATCACCCGTGACATCATAACATATAATAAACATACAGGCCCCTATTTATACCATACCTACTGCCGCCGCGCGCGCAGTTCCACATGTAACGCATCACGGAAGTGACAAACACTTCCTGTCACATGGCACTGACATCACGCTGCGTCACAGCTGGTTGCTATGCAACCAGAGACTGCTAGAGACTGTTTATTAATTTGGTGGTTGCTATGTAAGTCGGTGGCGCTGGTTTTCTGGCGCCTAGCAACGCACCTGGACATAACGTATTGGACGCGCTGACTGACCGGATGTGTGTTTGTTGCACATCTAGGATTGGTATCCCGGGGTTGCATAGCAACGAGCTGCGGTGTTAGGCATATTATTCTGGTATGCCCATTAGTGGCACTATGTTGCACGATTACATACCTGGCAGTCACTTTGTAGATTGGCCACGTTGGCTATATGTAAGCCGTCTTTACCTGACCAGTGGCTATTTTGGTGCTTAGTAACACGCCGGGATCCTGTGTTTTGGTATCGTGTATCAGGATCGCGTCTGAGACTAGCAGTCTCTGGTTGCATAGCATCCGGCTGTGACGCAGTATGATGTCAGTGCCATGTGACAGGAAGTGTTTGTCACTTCCGTGATGCGTTACACGTGGAACTGCGTGCCTGCGGCGGCAGTAGGTATGGTATAAATAGGGGCCTGTATGTTTATTATATGTTAAGATGTCACGGGTGATATACGTGTGTTGGTGATACTATTGGCTATTAAGTACAAGTGATGATTTTCTTGACAAAGGTCCTCCGGGATCGAAACGTCGACTAAAGTTATTCACCCATGTGAGATATGGAATAAAAAGAATTCGTTGGCTATTGGTGAGTGCCCTCTGTTCTTGTTACGTACAGGACTTCCTCTGGATATATTGTGACACAGTCGGGATAGGGGTACCTCTCCTGGGGTAGATGGACTCCCTCTTTACACACACAGCAGCCGTAGAAACAGGACACAAGTCTGGGGTTCGTACAAACTGGTCGGCACCAGTCTTTATTGAGCCAAATGAATATAACAAATCATAAACCAAAATCTTAGCCCGTCTGGGCAATAACTAAACAGTAGGTACCCTCACTGCCAGGACGGTAGTGCCTACTGCCCACACAGTCAACAACAGCACGTGCACAGTACTTACAGGGTTGTCATAACAGTGTCTCTGGACATGCTAGCCTGCATGCCTACTTCCCCGGGTGTGAGACCCTCAGCTACAACTGAACACAGCTTATATCAGCCAGTTCCAGCTGTAAGCCCTAATAAGCCTGCTACCAGGCTGAAAGGCCCAAAACCTGGAGTGGCCTGTGGATGGAGCCCTCCCTCTCCACATCCACACCCCCAGGCCCAAACCGGCTTTTCGAAAAGCCAATACTCTGGTCTGCTTACAAAACAGACTTCTCCTGGGGGGTTTTAGAACACATAGGCCAAAAACCTAGGACAAATGTACCTGCCATTGACCACTTTACCAGTGGTTCTATCACAATAAATATATATATATATATATAGAAGGTCCCTTAGGGTGGCACTCCAATAGTGTAAATAAAAGTGCAGGTGCCCTCCAAAAAAGCTCAACAAGGCTTCATACATACAGTCCTAAGCAGCACAGGTACAAAGTGAAAAACCACCGACGTTTCGGGGCCTCTTTATTGCCCCTTCATCAAGGTAAGAACAATACAAACACCTAAATCACACACATTTATACTTACACATCGTTGCATCAGGTCCGCGCCACGCCGCCGCCCAGGCCGGGGTGCATGTCAATGGCGTCATCACACCACGCCCTCCACTCTGCGCACAGACAGCGTCGGATCCGGCATGGTGGAACAGCCCGTCAACATCACCGTTGCCTTGGCAACACTCAGATGCCGGACTCTAAATGCAAAATATTAAAACATTAAACAAATATACATTACATGATGGTCCCCAATGCCACATATATTACATACATATACTACATATATATCGCACACATATAATAAATGGAATAGGAAATACATGATGATTAAACATGACAATTAAACAAACCCAACTACATAATTCTATCTCAAGCCCATATAAAGAGCCCCAACAACAAAAACCTAATTGACACATTAAGGAGACAAAAATAAATCCACAGTCATGAATCATGAATCCCATGCTTGCACGATCCCATCAAATAAACGGGATCAACCATCATGTTAACCATGAGTGTATATCAGTATAGATGTAATAATGGAAAGAGATAGCATCAAAACCTATATACGATACACCACCCTCAAAAATCGCTAAAAATATTGAATCACAAAAAGCAATGGAGGCCCAAATTTCATTAAGACCCCGCGGAGCCAAAGATTGTAATCTAAATATCCAGGAGGATTCACATCTTAATAGATTGCGTGAACGGTCCCCACCACGTAAAGAATCAGGTACATGATCGATGATCATGTACCGTAATGACGCCAAATTGTGTCCCCTTGTCGAGAAATGACGTGCAACCGGTTGCTCGCTATGGCCAGATACAATAGCCCGAATGGCCGACCGGTGCAATGCCATGCGTTCCCTCAATGTCCTGTCGGTCTTGCCGACATACATGAGTCCGCATGGACAGATAATGACATAAATAATAAATTTGGTAGTACATGTCACACAATGTTTTATTTTAAATCTACGTCCACTGTGCGGATGGCAAAAACTATCTCCCACAATCAGGGACCGACATGTCATGCATCCAAGGCATTTGAAACACCCTAATTTCGGGCTTAAAAAACTGTTATTGCCAATAACATTCATGTTGCTCACATCAGGTTTCACAATCCAATTTCTTAGATTGCGTCCCCTGGTGTAGCAAGGCATGATCATGGTATCTTGTAGGTTCAGATCAGGGTCTGTGCCAACAATCGGCCACAGTCTTCTAGCTGAATTCCTAACAGGATTACTAAGGCTGTGAAAATGGATTAACCCAAGGTAGTTTTTGTTTAATGTCCTTCCTTCCTTTATGCGATTTCAATAATTCCTCCCTGGGTGTTGATAATGCCTTATTTTTTGCCTGTGCTAAGATATCAGGAGGATAACCTCTATTACGGAACTTATTAACCATTTTGTTAATTTCAACCAGTGCCGTATTTTCGTCACTGCATATCCTTCTAGCTCTAATAAATTGCGAATAGGACAAACCATACTTCAATGATCTTGGATGACAGCTGCCAAAATGCAGCAAGGTGTTTCTATCTCGGTTTGCTAAACAATTTAGTATTAAGTCTCCCATCATGCAACTGCAAACTAACATCCAAATAATTGACAACCGCCTCCGAGCCGGTCCAGATCAGAAATATGTCGTCAATTGACGACATATTTCTGATCTGGACCGGCTCGGAGGCGGCTTTTAGATCATTTATGGATGATCACAATAGATCGGACAACCCTATAAAATTTACTTTTAATATTGATGCTAGTGTTGTCAATTATTTGGATGTTAGTTTGCAGTTGCATGATGGGAGACTTATGCTGCTGGGACTGTATGTATGAAGCCTTGTTGGGCTTTTTTGGAGGGCACCTGCACTTTTATTTACACTATTGGAGTGCCACCCTAAGGGACCTTCTATAAATATATATATATATATATATATATATATATATATATATACTGACTCATTATAGTATTGTTCAGTTAAACTCTATGTATTGCTAGGTATGAAACTGATATGTTATGTAATGCACATAGATAACTCCTTGTTCTTATACTGTATGCACGAATATCTTGTCTTTATAAATTGAGTTAAAACGAATCTATATTGGATGGTGTCTACTTACTGGGAGAGTGGTGGGAGTCATTGGGGACTGCAAGAATCCTAGAAGGACAGAATGTGAGCAGGGATATTGGTATAAGTTATACAACGGGAAGTTAAAGGTGGGTAAATATTAGACAGTAAGGGAGTTAGTGACCCGGTATCCCTTTAGAGGTTAAAATGATTTGCATGCATTGTATATTGAAAATAGGTTTTACTATCAATAGTGTTTTATTAAAACCAATTTCAAATGAAGGGGTACAAAAAAGAATACAGGAGAGGGGAGACAAAAAGGGTAAAATGATAACGGAGGCAGGGGGTGGAATATTCTGTGATTTTTCATCAGTAGATACATGTTACTATAGTGACAAGAAACATCTAAACAATGTAGAGACAAACATTGTAAATTTCAATCATCAGGGTTTTCAATAATGTTAAAGGGCATGGGAGCCAATGTCTATCAGGAGTAACTGGGTGACCCTAACCATCAGGAGTGAACTTATGCCAGCTATACCATTTCATGAGGGGAGGAAAGAAGCAGAGGTGGAATAACGTACTGCAACAGTTTATATTTCAAAGTGAAAGTGCACCTTAGCCTGTACCTTGCTCACAGGTGAGGGTCATTCCATTGTTGGGCCATAGCAGCACAGGATATACAGTGATAAGGATATACCCCCAATA
This sequence comes from Taudactylus pleione, assembly GCA_031769625.1. Lineage (NCBI taxonomy): Eukaryota > Metazoa > Chordata > Amphibia > Anura > Myobatrachidae > Taudactylus > Taudactylus pleione. The sequence goes on along the minus strand of JAUIMM010000243.1, from coordinate 4,004,859 downwards.
CATATGTCATGCTTATTTATCAACAAAATAGCTGTAAATTCTGGTAAGAATAAAGTTAATGTGTGCCTTATTTCTAGGTTGTTGACAGAGTTTTATGAAGCCACGGACCCTGAAAAACGTAATAAGTTTCCTGGGGATGGTCACATTGCCAAGCTCAGCTTGAAGAGAACAGTGCCATCGTTATTTATTTTAACTGGCATAACTGCTGGAATGCTATGTACAGAAACCGGAAGGAAAGTTTATATCAACACTTGGATATATGGAACATTAATTGGTTGTATATGGGTCAGCATCAAAGCCTAAATGGACTGTTAGTTTCAAATCAGTTGCACATTATACCAAAACTATTTTGTCCTAAACTGAAGACCTTGTAAATATTGCCTTATTCATAACTGCATTGAATACAATAGAATGTAAGAGTGCTGCAAATGAGATTAGTGTCAATCAAGTACATTTTGATTGTTTACTATAATTATCTCCACTTATACTTTATCACCATAAACCAAATCATTTCTCGACTTGCTAATAGCTAGTGTACTATGTTCATGACCGTGGACTATACAACTATAACTTGTCATGTTTGTCACCCCTCATCCCTCTCAAAACATTTCCAATCTACAAAACTGAACATAAAATCTGAGTTTGCAGTAACTGGCTGACGAGTATGATAGTAACCCTTGGGTTCTGTTTGCTCCATCCAACCACCTAACTACCATATCTATATAATTTGTAGTAGATGTTCAGCCCAATATGCTATCTTAAGATATTACTTTGCTCTTTGCCTTTTTTTTTTCATGATCAGTTCCAATTGTTTTTATTATCTTTCTTATACCCTTAATGTTTTTTGTTCTCACAGCCATGGTCCGGAAACAATTCAAATGGAGTGTGTGGTGCTAGCTTCTACATATGAAGAAAGCCTGTTTTTGTTTTGTTTTTCCTTCATTTTTTTTTTAGTATGTGTTTTCTTCTTTTGTTTATAGCCTGTTTTTCATATTGTAAAACATGCCAAGTTCTGCCTCTTTGCTAAAGTACGAGTAATTGTTTATTAATATGTAACATCTATTTAAATGCTGTTATAGATATGGTGCTATCCCGTACTTTTACCTAATGCATCAGAGAAATATGAACTGATCATTGCCCTGAATATGTGCCTTTTTAATTTTTTATTTTAATTTTTTTTTTTTACACTTTGCATTCATGAAATACTGTGCTAGTGTTGGAGGATGTTTCATTGTAATATCGTTGAGTCCTAGATGATCACCAGAGTGAATGTCCATATTCTAATATATATTTATACAAATCAGCATCTATAGCTTCTCATATTTGTCACTGTTTTGCTTTATTGTACATGGATTAGAAGTTTGAAAAGCTTTAGTTGCCACTCATTCAAGTATTATTGGGTTCATTTTGTAGCATTTTCTTTAATTTGTCAGTGATGTGTTGTTTCTTAGGTTCCACGTTAATGGGAATTTTACTGTTAAATGAATTGCTAATGTATTACAGGATATGCTATTTAGTAAGTTGTCTCTTCCCCACCGTGATCTGTGTTTGCTTTTAGTTAGTCCATGCTAGCCGATAGGGGATAGTAATGGCAGCACATTTTCAAAAACTATTCTATTACCTGACTTTATAGGTATGTCCAATGTATGAGATAGGAGCTGGGGCCATTCCATGTAGATGCAGATCTCACCATGTGCCAGCTGAGTAGCTTGGATATTTCCTGTGCAACTCGGGCACTGTGTTCTCCTTTACCTGCCAACAGGCACTGCGGGGGCAATTCAATTGTTTTACATTGTGGTAATTAACAGGCACCCATTAATTATCGTGCTCTTCGCGGGTAATTAGACCGGGTTTAGCCGCGTAAAAGGGCTAATCCAGTCTAAAGTCCCGCTTAGAACGCCCAAAACCAGGATTTATCGCACATTTCTTCTCGCCTCCTCAGGAGGGGGCAAGAAGAAATGCTGGCGACTATTCGCACCCTAACAGAGCAGCAATTGAATTGCTTCGTTGGGCGCCTGGCAGTACCAGCCTCATGCGAAAACAATAGTCGCCCCCTTGTGAATTAGTAGTGTATGCTGATTGTGGTTCTAGTGTGGGAGAGCTACATACAAATGTGTCCCCTTGTATCTTGTGCTGGAAATTGCTCTACGCATGATGGGAGTCGCACTTCCGTGAACGGGTTCGCGCGCTGCCTCCGCACCCTCTACTCTATAGGATTGCATTTGCTGATTGCAGCGTGCGGCATGGCGTAGCGTGCCTCACGTGGCCATGGCTAGTCGCATGGCACGATGTGTGCGCACGTTTGCAGCGTGATCAGCAAAGATGCAAGAGGACACATCTGTGGGTGGGGGATTTTAGCTTAATAGAGAAGCAGGGGCATCTTTATAATAGGTGCAGGGTGTGCGATGCACAGGTGCCCCTAAGTCTAGGGGAGCCCACACCGCATACCCTGTACTCATATTTAGTTTATACTTACCTTTCTTCGCAAGCCTTCGGAGTGCTGGCCCGGCACTGCAGAGCAGCCAAAATCACAGGGAAGACTCTCCCGGAGACCTGTTAAGCTAGAATTTACTGCGCTCAGTCCGCTGCCAGACTTTACAGTAGCTTCAGTGGGAATATAAATCGAAACATACCGCGATAACCTTGCTAAATTGGCTTTTATGTGATGTACCTACTGGTAATAACCTATTACAAGTAATTTGCTACAGTTTTAACCTGAAACAAGGGGCAAAAAAGCAATATAAGTTAGGCCTTAAGTACACAACCAGTGTTTTAGTTGATTTTAAAGCACCGCGTTCACTGATGTACTACAGAAATGCTAGATTTCAGATCTACACGTTCCAGACCTCTGTTCATGTGACATGTGATGCAGTTTGTCCTTTTATTGAATGTGAACAGGATCTCTAGTACATGGTGTGTGCCATCTTTCATTGTGATATAGCTGACACTTTTCAAAGTTTGTATTGTGTGGGAGGAAGATATATATAGGTACATCAGTATATCTAGACAACGAAACGCCCCCTCTGTGGTTATATACTACTTTGATGTCTCCACTATGTCAGCTTTGTGGCAGGAGTGTCTTATGTCACAGAAATAATAAATTATGTAGAAAAACTGGAGATTGTACTGCTGTCCTGTAGCATATTTAACTCCTATTGCCAATGCAATCTTTTTTCATTACAATGTACATCACTATTACCTGCTCATACGTTGTTCATAATGGTCTGTTTATAATATAAATGTTTAAGTAAAGGCTCCTATAAGTACTGTATGTTGTAGGTTCTGTGCTATGTGTTGCCAAGCTGCTTTACAATATTACAATCTGCTTTACTCAGAGAAGCACTGTTTTTACTATTGTAAAGTAACACGTGTTTTGTTCTTGCCATTATATGCCAGTTAGTTGTGTGATTTGATTTATATATGTTTCTGGGCATTCACCACCCAAGGAGTGTAATCTACATAGAGAAGAGACAGTGAGTCAGTATTCATGAGCACGTCACTTGGTCCTAGTGAATAAATAGGCTGTACTCTTTGGAACACTGGCTGCTTGCACTCTGTGCAGGCCACGAGAACATCTTCATGACTGCTCTTCACACTTTTAAGATGTCGGCATCTGTAAGGTAGCAGTGGGTAAATCTGGGAATGAGGTTTTTGTTTTTAAAAAAAAAAAAGCATCGAGAGGCGAGTATTAGTGCAGAACTTCGAACCAGGTGGGGAGGGCTGTGTTAGCATCTGTTTATTGTCTCCATGTCTGTGATTTAATTGCTTGAAATGAAACAAAATATGCAGTGTAAAAATATTTTCTTTACTTTTGCTGCCTAAGATGCAAACATGTTGTTTTGCTCCTCCCTTTTTTCACTTTGCACTGTTGAATAAAATTATATTATTGTGAACTTAATTTACATTAATGTGTTGAACTTGAATTGGTTTAATTGCAAAGTGCCATATGATTTTAACTGAAGAGCTTCTGCCAATTGAATAGATGCAATTATTTTACTGTTAATGTATCACATTTGTAAAGAAAATTCATAATAAAAATATTGGAAATTCAATCTGCATTTACTGACTTTTATGGGTTCACGGATAGAGAGGATTTAAATTGTTTAGCTGTCTCTTACCTGTAAGACTCCCCCCTTCTCCCTCTGTCACTGATGTCTTTGTTCCATTACTATGCCTGGGGACCATTTCATTTGATTCCTGGACAAGAGATCACTGGTCACTCTGATAGCTATGTCACGCGGAACCGGTGACAACATTTCTTCAGCCTGGGGGCAACTGTCAGAATGGGGGAGATGGATATTGGTTCACCAGTCGCACAGGACATACATGTCTCCTAAATTCGGGGACAGTAATAACCCCTTTAAATAATCATATAATGAATATCATGGACATGTAACACACCATGGACATGTAAATTAAGGCAACAACAACAAAAGAAGGAGAGAGATGAAATGTCCAGGAATGGTGCACTGAAATAGTATCTTAAAACATAACTTTTATTCATCAATAGTAATAATATATATCCAGATTATAGCAAAAAAAATAGAAAAACAACGAAAATTTGTTAATATAGACAGTGTCAAAAGAATTAGAAATATGTGATTAAGAAAAAAAATGTTTGGTCTAATAACATCAATTGTAGCGCTCCTACGTTTGCATACAATTTTATATTAATAGTTATGGTGTATGTAGTTTATTGAATTATTATCATGTGCAATAATAGTGTTCCCACACTTGTATATATCACACATTAATCAAATAAATATCTCTGCTGTTACTAAGCGATAGATTGGTTGACAATTATTGTGACACAACCAAAAAGTTAATTTCTATATTATTTGCAAGCACAATAGCTTGCTATTATGAATTAGTTGCCAGAGCAATGAGTGTCTTGATTCTGTTAATTACGCTAGACACTTTATCACCTTCTAGTAGCTTTGTTTACGCGTGTCCAGTTGTCATGACTACGGGTGACTAGCTCTGCTCCCAGAGCGTCACTTCCGTTACTGGCTTCCCGACCGGCGTTGTTTGTTGCCCTGGCAACCGATGACTGGTTCAGCTTTGTAGCGTCTTCCTGTGTATACTGCTGTAGCACGTGTAGGGCGTGGGACTAGAGCGCGTGTTGAGACTTCCGGTCTTGACGGCTCCGGGGATCCATGCCAGCTTCTGGTACAGCTTTTCAACACAGGTGTATTTGATTACGATTATGCAGGTACTTATTGTGGGTTTTGAGATTTGTTTTTGCTGCTCATGATGAAGGTGTCACTCTAACACCGAAACAGCTGTCGGGGCACTACATGCTTGGGGATGGATTTATGATGAGTATACCTATGCTATTCTATATGGACTCAGACTCGTTCATTATGCCACTTTTTGATCTACCTCTGGTTTCTCCGCATGACTTTTATATTGATATGCACTATATTGTTGGATGACAGTTTTTACTATTTATGATGGATTAAATACCTTTTTGCATTCTATAGCAGGATGTTGCCGGCTCTTATCTTTCTCTCTCTCTCTCGTCTATGAAGGATATTGGTCATGGTATGACCCACCCAATTTTTAACTTTTTAGATATTACATTCCTGTAGTATGTGTTTTTACTAATTCACATTTATATGTAATTTGGATATACACATACATATTTTTGTGTCCATATTAAATAAGCATGTGCACAGATATCTACACATATACTGCATGATTATACATGGTTAATTATCAATTTTCTAATTTACTCCCATGGCTCTTAGAAATGTGTCCATGTAATGTAACTATGTATACAATCAAATGTAGTTTCTTACACTATAGCAGCCTTTGTAGAAACCTAATACTAAATTATAGTATTTAGAAAATGTAAATTTACCTTGTAATGGTTATTCTATCAATATCTACCATTAAAATGTATTCTATGATCAATAAGTATTTGATTATTAACATCTAGGCTAGATTCCATCTTTTGATCCACTTTCAACTAGGTAATCCTGAAAAGACCCTAGTATTGTGATAACGATCACATGACTTAGAATGGTTAATACCAATCCTATATCTTGTTGTTTATAAACCTGGAAGGAATCCCCTTTCTATTTAAATATATATTGGGATTCCATGAATACTATCTACAGTATCCATTACAAATCGTCATATATAGTTATACAGTAAATGCATAATAAAAATCAGAGTTTGATTACTCCAGACTTAAGAGATATCCATGAATCGGGGATCCATTGAGATTCCTCACAGTAACGTCACCAGCCCCAGGAGACGTTAGTACACTGTCGGTTTGGGAAATGAGGGCAGAACTAGATAACGTGGTCCAGAATGATTGGTGGACACGGATGCTTCAAACACCCGATTGGTGACACAGTATGCTTGTATGTTGTTAATAATAGTATACCTGCTAAGCGAACTACTTGTACTTGCCGGATAGGTTCCTTATGTCAGTGTGAACCAGCTCTACTCTTAGTGGAGAGTAACACTGTATATTATAATACAGCAACTGGAACATTCTATGTGATGCAATGAGGATGTAATCTGCATTACACTGAATAGTTAATTGATTTGCATATTTTCCAACGAACACTCCGGCAAATAAAATATTCACACAAGTATATAATAATAGGATATTTGAAATAAAGATCCATTTTTTTATTATGTGTATTATTCCAGTCGTATCCATTGAGATATAAGGATCACCTAGGGATAATAAAAGTGCCACAAATTTATTATCATTTAGTCACTTTAATAATATAAGCACTTTCAAAGAATCACTGTGGGGATACTGAACATAATCTAAGTGTATAAAAATAAGCCTGTTTGGTAATGAGTGTAAAAGACAAGATATGATGTTACCACAGTAACCTCATGAGAGGGAATATTCGACACTATCAGATGGATATGACATTCGAAGTACTTAATTTATATTGGTTGCCAGTGCACAATATACTGAGCAAACACAATTTTAGAAATTAACTTTTTGGTTGTCACAATAATTGTCAACCAATCTATCGCTTAGTAACAGCAGGGATATTTACTTGATTAATGTGGTAATATACAGTATACAAGTGTGGGAGCACTATTATTGCACATGATAATTATTCAATAATAAACTATATACGGCATAAGTATTATCAATATAAAATTGTATGAAAACGTAGGAGCGCTGCAATTGATGTTCTTATTAGAACAAAAAAATTAACCACATATTTCTAATTCTTTTGACACTATATTTTAACCAATTTTCGCTGTTTTTTTTTTTTTTCTTCTATAATCTGGATATATTATATTTTATTTTATTACTTATTGATGAATAAAAGTTATGTATTTAGATAGAATGGGGGAGATGCATGGCAGCATACCAGCTAGCCTTATTATCTCTATTACAACTTATATATTGCTGCAGAGGTAATGGGGGAGAATTATGGAGAAGTAATGTTTTTCTTTTTGACAGTATGTATAACTAGGCACACAGTGAAATGAAAATATTTCAATATAAATGAAGAAATGACTTAAACATAAACCTAAAATTAATGTGCATATATTTATCGCTGGTGAGGTCTTTCTGAAAACACAAAAAACCTTGGAATGTCTCCCTTGCTGAGTATCTGTTCTCAACATGCATTTCTCGTAACTCCAAGCTATTGTCATGGAAAAGAAATGTATTATTGTGTAGTAATTTTCATACATTTAAAATACTTCATTATAAAGTAACTTCTATTTTAACAATACAAATGTTTTAAACCAGGTAATAGTCCTTATTTAGTGATCTGAATGAATGTGAAGATTTCTTCATATACAGAACTCTATGCGGAACCACAATCCGGAGTATCCCACTTCTGAATGCACTCACTTGTTAAGTCTTTAGACGATATACATAGTGTTAATCGCATCTCAAGCTGTATTTGCCCACACAAGATCGCAGTATTAAAGTTACCTGAATGAAAATTTCTGATATTGATCCCCTTTTATAAAGCAGTGGGGAATTGAGCAGAGTCTAGGTTTCTTTTAGTCCCATTGTTCAATCAACAAATAGACTACATATATCCACATAATTCTATATATATATTCAGCATAACTGTATATAATAATCCTTCCTATGTATCTTAATTTGTATTCCTACCTTCTATAGAGAAATTAAACCTTTAGAACCAAAGAGCTCTTTATTTTAAAATAACATTTTGTAAATACAAGAACTAACCAAACTGAATACACCACATTATGTATTGTGTACTCTATATAAAGCAATAGGACTTGGTTGTATGAAAGAAAATGTACTACAGGTCTCTTGTATAGAGAATGGGACAAATCTCACTACACTTCCAGGAGGCTTATCATTGTGAACTGAAGTTGTGTATGCGCCATTTAATCATAGAATCAACAGGCTAAATATTATCTTATGTCTAAGGGAGGAAATGCAAAGGTTAACCAGAAGTCTGTGTAGTTACTTTGTCTAGGTATGGATTCAGGCGAGTCCAAGAGGTGCAGTGTCTTTTAGGAGTCCCAAGCATTATAGTAACTGCAGCACAGAGTAGTGCTGTCTTGTGCTCTGGCTACACACTTTCTGGAACTAATTTTGTCTTCAGGGGGTAACTACAACCCAGTGCAGGTCTCCTGAAAGTATTTTGTGCAGGATATGGCCATTGACCATTCTTAATCATTGGTGGTTCCCTCCCAATGGTAAATATTTTCTTTTTCAGGTTCCATAGGGATCCACAGGGATACCATGGGAATAATGTGGTTGGAGTGATCTAGGCACCAAACAGTTAAAGCTTTCAGCTCCCAGGGTGCCTCTGGTCCTCCTCCACATATACCCCGCTTCTGGCCACAGGCATTCAGTTGTTCGTTTGGTGCAGCAGGATTCAGATGCACTTTTGTCAAGGGACTGCTCAGGCAGTCCTAAACTTTGTTTTATTTTATTGTCTATGTTTTGAGTTAGCAGTGCTGAGCATCTGAATTAAGACGCATGCACTGCGACTCCATCTAACTCCGCAGGGCCACAACACCAGTAACATCTTTGGTGATTACGACGGGTCATGGCTGAACTTGCTATCAGTGCAACGGGTCATGGCTGAACTTGCTATCAGTGATGCTGGGGCCTGGACTGCAACCGGATGCACAGAGATGTCAGGTAAGGCAATTCCTTGCTTACAGGGAATTGAACACGGCAGTCCTTGCTTCCAGCACTGGTAGCCGCTGCATTAAGGCCCGGAACATCCGCGTCCTCACTAGATCACTGTCTGATGCCGGGGATCAGCAGCAAATGCTTCTGCTGCCATGAGGCCAACATACCCGCTGGTTCATGCAGCTTAGAGGAGGTAGGCTCTCCCCCAGCAGCTCCTCCCCTGACTCAGCCACAGTTCCTTCAAAGGTTTTTGCGTGTCTGGGTTGCTCCTCTTACCCGCCTCGTGTATATGAGACACTCACAGTCCACTATCGGTGCGCTACGTAGCTATTGGTCTCAGGAGGTTTTGGGTCAGTCTCCCTGTAATCCTCTCCCATGGGTCAGGTATATAGTGCTCTATATCCTACCAAGCATCGTGTTTTGAGTAGTTGATTCAGAGCCCATTGCAACTAAATTGCATATGCATTGTATGTGACTGTTTGCTAGCTGCTGTATTGGTACTGCGCCTTATTTCTGACTGTCAGTTATAATGATTACTTTTTCTCCTCTTCCCTCTGTTGCAGGTGTGTGGGGGGGTTTTCTTTTATACATCATATTTACTTGTTAATTGTGAAGGATGTTGCATTACTTTGCTTTATATAATTGATATGTCAAAAATTAAAGGGACTCAGGAGGCGAGACCCCTGTGCTGGTTTCATGTAAATCCTGTTTGGTGGGCTTGTCCACTCAGGACTTTATAAAGGATGGTTTGTGTGCTGTCTATTATAAAAAGCCACTTCACCAGTCCAGTATACTAGTCCCTCTACAGGAGCCCTGTACAAGGTGTCCTCCTTGTCTTAGGTAATGAAGCAGTTTGTGGATCATACTACGATACTGCCTCCTTGTATGGGGTACCCACAGCATGCTATGTTTGTACCTCCTTTACATCCTTCCTGGATGGATGTTTATGCCCATTCAAGTCAGAGTATGGCTCAGTCAGCTGTTGCGAGTAGGCTGGTAGTCACTAAGGCGGCTACACAGAAGTTATCTTTTTATGGGTCTGTTCAGCATATGGATTCAGATGCATCATCGGAGGAATCGGATGATGCGCAGGGTTTTTCTTCTGGGTCTACCTCGGGATGTAGACAGTGGATGTTCCTTCTATGGTGAGGGTGTTTAAATCAATCCTAGATATACAGGATGATGAACTAGCTCCTAGCAAGAAGGCTCCAGTGTTTAAACACTGGAAGGTGGTAAAAGCTGAGTTTCCGAAATCCGAGCAAGAGGCATGGGGTAACCTGAATAAATGGTTTTATGTAACTAAAAGATTAGCATTATTGTATCCTTTCCAGCTTCTGAATGTAGTAAGTGCAAAATCCCTCCTACTGTGGATTCTCATGTGACACACTTGGTCAGGAATGCTACGTTGCCTCTTCCATCAGCATCTTCTCTCAAAGATCCTACAGATAGTAAATTCAAAGCATGTCTTAAGGCAATATTTTTATCAAATGGAGCTGTTACTCGTCCAGCAATGGCTGAGGTTTGGGTAGCCAAAGTGGATGAAGAATGGACAGGGGCATTGGAAGTTTCTCTACCAGATGCTAGCAGAAAACAGCTCACATATCTCCCACATACGGGAAGCAGCCTCCTATTTGGGAGGAACTGCAATAGATGTGGTACTTCTAAAGCATCAGCAGCCTCAGTGGTGGCTCGGAGGGTCCTTTGGTTAAGGTCCTAGAAAGCTGATACAGGGTCAAAGAAGGCTCTGGAATCCTTACCTTTCTATGGAAATGTACTTTTTTGAAGCAGAATTAGGTAAGATTTAGGTAAGATAATAGCTACTCTAGCAGTTTCAAAATCTGCAGGTCTGCCATCTACGGCTACATTAAAGTATAGGCAGTTTTTGGTCCTTTTGTCCTCAGGGACGAGCAAAGGAACAGTCTTCTTCCAGGCTGTCTAGTTTTCGCAGGACAACCAGGCGACAAACTATGAGGCCAGATGTCCAGCTTCTAAGCCGGACGACAAATCCTCGGTCTGATGGGGGACCGACTTCTTCAGTTTGTGGAGTACTGACATCAAATAACAACTGATACTTGGATCCAAGAAGGGTATGTCCTCACTTTCCAGAGGCTTTCTTCCCAGAAGTTTTTTTGCACAAATCCTTCATCAGATGCGGGCAAGGCCTTGGCTCTTCAGGTAGCCATTTACTCCCTGTGGCAGGTGGGGGTAATAATCACGGTTCCTGTGTTGCAACAATGAAGGGGTTATTATTTCAATCTATTTTTGGTTCAGAAACCAAATGGGTCTCATCGCCCTTTTCTAAATCTGAAAACCCTCAACAAATGTATCCATGTACCCAAGTTCCGTATGGAAACTCTTCGGTCAATTATCTTGGCAATGGAGCCCGGGGATTTTATGGTTTCTCTGGACATTCAGGATGCGTATCTGCATATGTCTATTAAGCCATCCCACCAGCAATTTCTATTGTTTTCTGTCCTGCAGCAACATTACTAGTTACAACAATACTAGGGCACTGCCCTTTGGTCTATCTACGGCCCCTTGGGTCTTTACCAAAATAATGGAGGTTATAATGGCCTATCTTAGGCATCAGGGAATCAGAATACTACCATATCTGGGCAACCTTCTGATATTGGCACAGTCTCCAGTTGTTTTACAACATCATCTCCAACTGACCATTGCCTGTCTACAGAAGCATGACTGGATCATCAATTGGAAGAAATCCTCTCTTTCTCCAACACAGCAGATGGTACATCTGGGGGCTCTTTTGGATTCTCAGGGACATAGGGAGTTTCTGCCAGAGGACAGGATTGCAGCCCTATCATCGTGCGTACACAAATTGCTACGCAAGTGAAGGGTATCCATTCTATCAGCGATTGGTCTCGGGGTCAATGGTATCCACCTTCGACATGGTGGAGTATGCTCAGTTCCATTCCAGGCCTCTGCAAAAATTGACTCTCTCCAGGTGGAACGGACAGTATCATCTAATAAGGTCCCAGAGGATCCTTCTCACTCCAGGGGTTCGTCTCTGTCGTGGTGGCTACGAAAAGATCATCTGGACAAATGTTGCCCATTCTGGATTCCAAATTGGGTACTTCTCACCATGGATGCCAGTCTTCGGGGATGGGGGCAGTGACACGTCATCACACCATTCAGGGAAGATGGACAAATCAGGGAAGTCATCTGCCCATAAACATTTTGGAGCTTTGGGCAGTATACAAAGCACTCATCGTGGCGCAGGACCAGGCTGGTCCAGTTCCAGTACGATAATGAGACCACAGTAGCTTATCTCAATAATTAGGGAGGCACGCAAAGTCATGCAACCATGAGGGAAGTGACTAGTTCTGATTTGGCAGAACGTCATCTTTCGGCTGTCTTGGTAATATTCATTCTGTGGGTTCTCAATTGGGAAGCAGACTTCCTAAGTCGTCAGGACATACACGCCGGAGAGTGGTCTCACCATCCGGGAGTTTTTCAACTTTTGGTTAACAAATGAAGACTACCAGACATAGACCTCATGGCATCATGTCACAACCACAAGGTCCCCAGGTATGGGTCCAGGTCCGGAGGCCCATCAGTAGTCTTTGTGGATGCACTGGCAGTAAGCTGGCGTATCTCTTTCCTCCAATTTCTCTCCTTCCATGGGTCCCCAGGAAATTCAAGCAGGAAGGCGGAACAGTAATACTAGTGGCTCCTGCTTGGAACAGACATCATTGGTTCACCGACATACGGAATCTATCCATAGACAGTCCGTATCCTCTTCCCCTATGGCCGGATCTGTTTGCACCTGGTCCCTGTCTGCATCCGGACTTTCCTAGTCTGTCTTTGACGGAGTGGCTCTTGACTCATCCATCTTAAGAGCCAAAGATTTCTCCAGTTCTGTTATTCAGATGATGCTACGGGCACAAAAGTCACCTTCTGCCCACATCTATTACAGGGCTTGGCATTATTTTGGTCAATGGTGGCCCACAGAAAATATGACCCAAAGGTGTTTTAGGGTTTCCCCGGTACTGGCTTTTCTCCAGGCTGGATTAGACCTTGATCTCCACCTGGCCACTTTGAGAGTGTAGGTTTCTGCACTGTCAGTCTGGTTCCAGAGAAAGATTGCTTCTTTACCAGATGTTAGAATTTTTTTCAGGGGGTTCTCTGAGTTCAGCCACCCTTTGTCCCATCGGTAGCACTGTGGGATTTGTCTTTGGTTCTCAAGGGGCTACAAGCTCCCCCATTTGAACCTCTGGACTCTGTAGACTTAAAATGGTTGACCGTGAAGACACTTTTTCTTCTAGCTATTTCTTCTGCACGCAGAGTCTCTGACTTAGCAGCGCTCTCTTGTCGGTCCTCATTTTTAATTTTCAACCAGGATAGAGCTGTTCTTCGTACAAGGGAGGATTAATAGTAATATGTTGACAGCAGATAATTGGATTGATATTGCAGCATGTACTGTAGCTCTACAATGTTTTTAGTAATAATAATCTGATCAATTTCAATAGGTCAATTATCTATCAGGCATTGTGGAACATGTAGTCTGTATAAAACGCCATCTGCTTGTGTGTGCAATAATCTATGGCCGCCGGTTCAAATCCCGACAGCGGCTGCCCGACAAAGGAGGAAATCCCGATCATCCTAAAGGTAAATATAAACTAATCTAATTCTACCCCCTAACCCTCCTTTAGGGTGCCTAACCCTAACCCCCCCCCCCCTGTGCCTAACCCCCCTTCCCCGCTGCCTAAACCGAAGTCCCCAGGGTGGGTGCCTAACCCTAACCTCCCTGGGGGTGCCTAACCCTCTCTCCCCCTAGCCTAACCCCCTGGGGGGGTGCCTAACCCTAAGTCCTCCCCCTGGAGCCCTAACCCTTCCCCCCTGCGCGGCTGTTCGGCATTCACTCGATCGGGATGCCGGGCGCCAGTCTCCCGACTTCGGTCAAATAACAGGCGTCTATATTTAGACGCCTGTCATTCGTCCCTAGTCGGGATTACAGTGTCTGGAAGCCGGCAGTCGGCATTTAGACCGTCGGCTTCCGGACTACATCCCCTCCTGACTGCACTAACAGGCTGTAGTTACAGCAAGAGTGATTAGGACTGAGAGCTAAATGACTATCTCTTCCATAGCATTCAAGCTATCTACAGTATGTAACATGTTAAAAACATGAGAAGACTGTGAGGTGTAAGTCCATGCACTCAACAAAGTGAGATAACTGATGAAATGCTGGCTTGCTAATAAAATTCTAGTTTGAGTTTCTATTTCAAAGGAAAGTAAAAGGATAAAAATGTAGTAGTAAATAGAACTCAAAATACATTTAAAATACTGTACGCCATAGTTTGCTTGTGTACGCAAACTGCTCGCCAAGATGAAGACCCTGCCCTATAATCTTCATACTTATGGTGTAGAGGGACATTGACTCCCAGTCAACCTTTTAAAAAAAAAAAATGTGATAGGTTGCTAAAAGGTAGACTACAGACTTGAGAGCCTATGATTGATCCGGTTATTTGTGCATGCAATATAAATATGACTTTTCTCTATTTTAAGTCTTTGAACTCTACCCAATGCTAATATCTTAGTTTTGGATTGAGCTAGTCTTTAAATTAATCTGAAGCTTCTGCTGCCAAAGATTTTTAGATACGGCTCATAAGAGACTTTCCTGCATCTGATGTCGGCTTGTTCAGTCAGTGATTTTTTTTAAATTAGTCTGTTAACAAGTGTATGCTGTGGCATAACATCCAGGTTCTGTACTAGTGTTAAACCTAGTAAATATGTGCAATATCCTACCAGAATAATTTGTATAGTTAGTATGGGAAATAGTCAACTTCTTGATGTGTGCATGGGACAGTGCCGACATGGTTGTAATGTTAATTAAAACATTTTAACCACGTCAGTATAACTTTAAATATGATGCTTTATATCAGCAAAATGAAGTTGGCATTGACCCATTGATATATTGAGTGCTGACAGACCGTATGTATTCAATTAGTATTACTAGATAGCTTAATTATGTTAAGTATGAATTTTGTTGCAAATAGCAACATGTGTATGAAACAAAGTTTACTGAATGAATTACACGTAGAGGAGGGTACGATACTTGTAGGATTTAATTGAATTAAATCCTACGACTACTGTTTGGTATGTGAATAAAGTACGTGTTTTCTCGTCAATCCTCCATGGCAGCCATCACCGTAGGTAAGTTTCCTTTTGAAGTTAGAGACGTAAGGGTGGAGGGGCTTGAACTGCACACCCTAATTTTAAACATAATAGGAGGTGCTGCCATGCTGAGAATTGGGATAAATTTGCTAAGAACGCGAAAATTGGTGATTTATTAATTTTTTTCCTGTTTGAAAATTTACTAAAGGCAAAAGTTGGGTGAGTTAGAGAGCGATTTATCTAATCTCATTCGAGATAGCAATCTGGAATCAAATCACCATCAGGCCAAATCGGAAGTACTTTTCACCTAAAACATACATCTCTCAAATTTACCAAGAATCGGGATGACAAGCTCGGGTGAGATAGGAGCAAACTCTCTGTCCAAAATCACTTTTTTTCACTTTGGGTGGCGGGTTGATAGTGTATGTAGTGTTAAAAATAGAATTAACAATGGTCTTTACAGTGGAACTCACCCGCATGTGGTTCTTGGAAAACCACAAGTACCAGCATGTGGGGCACTAAGGGCCCGCTGGTAATTGTAGTTCACCTGTAAAGAAATGTGTAAAAAAAAAAAAAAGACACACACACACCATGAAAATAAAGATTTATTACACACACACACATTCACCTGCTCCCAGATGTTCACGTCCCCTTCTCAACATAAAGTATCCAATGGAAGTACCTGTAAAATAAGATCCAATACTCACCTTTTGTCCTGTTGATATTAAAATGATCCTCTATATACCCCTGCCTGTACCTTCTAAAATCCTTCCTATAAACCTCTAAGGATGACGCTAATTTGCGTACGCAGTCATACAATAAATAGAGACTCCAGACTCTGAACATGTGGTTCCAAAGCACAAAGTATTATTCAAGTAAAAGTACAGTCAGTTACACGCTATGATCTGTGTACAATAAGTGCAAATAAATACAATGAGAGAGGCACACACACACAGAGAGAGAGGAACACACAGAGAGAGAGAGAGAGACACAATTTAGGCGCAAAAGGAAATTATACAGACCCCAAGTACAGTATACATACGCAGGCGCTTCCGGACCCAGAGATAGGCATCAGCAAGAGACCCTTAGTCATACAGCGTTCAGCCTGAAGACCAGCATTCGTGCACTCATATTTATACCCCCCAGAATAAACAAGACAATAGGGAAGTCTGTTGCTGATATCATTGGTTCCCAGAGGAGAAGCATATGTTACAGCACATTTAACAGGCTGGTTCAAATAGACTCTCCCTGCCTCTAACAGCTGGGGATCTTTCTAATGACGCCCTCTATAACATCCTAACAGTTGTTCATGAAATAAAACATTTTGTTGCTTGTAGGTTCTGTGATCCATAACTTGAGAATGCACGATGCGATCTCCACACCGATAGTACCGGAATTCTGTTGAAAGAGTACACATCAGTACGGACCCAAACACTGCTTTCTTATCATGTACAGAACCTAAGTTATCAAATATCTTTATTTCACAGCATTTAAACTAACTGAACCAACTTAAATCATATACTTTAAAGCTTATTAAACCTTATGTGTGAATATGTAATGTGTGAGTATTCAGGGTTTGATATAAAGATGTATTAATGTGTGTATGAAGATGGGTGCGCTTGACTCTAACATCTTAGCAGCGTGACATGCTGGGCCAGATAGTTCTACATGTCCTCTGCTTTCCTGTGTTCAAAGGAAAGAAAACTCTTTATTCTCCTTGTCTCTTGTGTGAAAATGCAAAATATCCCAGCTACAAGAGACAGACCTAAGGTGACACTCTAGCCTTTGAAATCATGTCATTGCAGGAAGCTTGCTAATGTATTCTAGCCAGACCACCCGTAGTGGGCAAACACTATGCAGGAAGCTTATCTACACAAGCCAGTTGTCACCTGGTCACTTGCTGTAATGCAATACTGTAAAGCCATTTCTGGAATATATCCTTTATTATTCGTAAAGTAATGAAATAGGCTTTTAGTGAATCGCCGTAACCTAGGGTGATGGTCACAGATGCATTCGCATGATGCTAATGGTATTATCGCCACATGTACTAAAATGTGAGTTTATCTAAAATGGCGCTTAGGCGGCCATTTTGCAAAATGGCGTCTTGCGGCCAGTCGCAAGATGGTGTTGCTGCGATTCAATTTTAAACTGATCTTGTCTCAGCCAATAATCCAGCTTTGACAGTCCGACGATGTTCTCCGCAATAATCCAAATAGGGCCCAGGACACAGTGTATCAACACGCTACAGCATGTTGATACAGTACACTAATGACAGCTCAGGGAATGAGCTGTCATTAGTATCAGGTCAACGAGCCAATCAGCGGCGGCTTAACATTAGTGGCCGCTCATTGGCTGTGACCCACGTGGGCCTAGGACTAATGAAAGCTCAAGTGAGCTGTCATTAGCATACTGTATCAACATGCTGTAGCCTGTTGATACAGTGTGTCTGGGGCCCTATTTGGATTACTGCAGAGAACATCCTGGGACAAAGGGTGAGTATTGGATTTTTTTTTTTACAGGTACTTCCATTGGATACTTTACGCTGAGAAGGGGACGTGAACATCTGGGAGCAGGTGAGTATGTGTGTGTGTAATAAATCTTTATTTTCACAGTGTGTGTCTTTTTTTTACACATTTCTTTACATGTGAACTACACGTACCAGCGGCCCCTTAATGTCCTGCATGCTGGTACTTGTGGGTCTCCAAGTACCAGCATGCTGGGGAGGCTTGCTGGGACCTGTAGTTCCACTGTAAAAACAATGTTGGTAATTCTATTTTTAACACTACATACACTATCAACCCGCCACCCACTAACCAGGGGTGGCGGGGATACCCCCGGGCTATCAGCCTTGGCCAGGGGTGCCCTGCAGAGGGGGGCCCCTTTATTGGAGGGGTCCCCAACTACCCACGGATCCCTGGCCTGGGTTGACTAGCGGTTAGGACTGATGCTGCGGCTGGGGGGCCCGGTGAAAGGGCACCCCTGGCTGTGGCATCAGTCCCCCGCTAGAAAGGGTCCGGAGCTGGTTTTAAATATACAGGGAACCTCACGCCAATTTTTTTTTTTCTCCATATATTTAAAACCAGGTCTGACCCTGCTGCCTGGTGCTGGTTCTTAAATTACCGTGGAACCCTACACATTTTGTTCCCCGTAATTTTAAGAACCTGGACTGGCTGGCAAGTCCAGGACTGTTTAGGCTTTTGGGGGATCTCACATCAATTTTTTTTAAACATTAACACGTTTTTTTACAGGTACAACGCAAGCAGCTTACACATATCTCACTGATAT
The DNA here is from genome assembly GCA_031769625.1 of Taudactylus pleione. NCBI lineage: Eukaryota > Metazoa > Chordata > Amphibia > Anura > Myobatrachidae > Taudactylus > Taudactylus pleione. Next base: position 3,986,324 of record JAUIMM010000243.1, on the reverse strand, counting down.
GTGCAGGCTGCTTGCTAGGGAGAGTTGTGCAGAGAGAATTTACTGGAATCTCGGGTGACGTAACTCGCTTGAGCTTGCTTACAAATCACCCGAGACTCTCAACCTACATCATTATCGGTAAACTCGTTTAGCCTCAAATCGCCTGTTGGTGAATTTGAGAGATAAAAAGAGATTAAATCATCCGAGTTCAGGCAAATTCCAGCGAGATGAGTCATTTAGCAAATCGGGACAATCCTGATTCATAGTAAATTTACCCCCTGTAGTACAATGCAGGGGACATAGAATGCAGGTGCACACTCTAGGTACTAAGGGGGTCATTCAGACCCGCTTGCGAGCGGCAGTACGCTCGCAAGTGGGTCGATGTTCCCCACTGCGCATGCGCACGATGGAGGGAGCTCCGTCGTGCGCATGCGCGAGACCCGGGGAGCGACGGGCTTTCCATCGCTCCGGGTCTCACACCAAAGGGGGCGTGCTGTCAATCAACATCGACATGTGAACGCTTACCGTCTGAAGCCAGTGGGAGTGATTTTGGCTCTGATAGAACCAAAATTACTCCAGGGCTTGTGGCAGGGAGACCCTACCGCAGGGTCTCCGTCGCAAGTCCGATGGTCAAGACCATCGCAACCATCTTTTTGGCCGCTCGCATATGCTGTGGGTGGTCACCCACAGCTATGCGAGCGGCCAGGAGGCCGCTCCATTTTCATGGAGGAGGGCCCTGATTCAGAGCGAGCTCTCTGGTCAGAGCGTTCAGCTCTGAATCAGGCCCTAAGAACAATGATAGACAAAATAATCCTGGTAAACTCTACAACTACCATGGAGTATAAGTGAGGTTCTTAGTACATGTTTGCCCAAAAATGTTTGCCCATCCACCACATCAAGGTGAACCCCATAAGATAGGTACCTAACAACCCGAATACTAACATATTGAGTTAAATTGATCCAGGACTTAACTGTAACAGTGCCCATTGTAATATGTAGACAGAAATGCAGGAACCTGGCCTGGTGATTAAAAACACCTAAGAGCAGATGGGTGGGGTGCAAATTCCAAATAGGAGTCTCAACCTCCAAGGGTACAAAATATACACAATTTAGTAGTATGGGGGTTTGGGTGGGGGGGGGCTTAGACTGCACAATCTAACTTTAAACATAATAGGAGGTGCTGCCATGCTGTGACTTGTAGTACAATGCAGGGAACATAGAATGCAGGCGCACACTCTAGGTATTATGTTTTGAAGGGTGTCAGGCTGGTTTCTCCGTTTTTGACAGCACTTTCCGCGTGTTAGACTTTTGCCTGATTCCGTTTTCGTGTCTTTTGGAATTGAATAGGGAGAAAAGCAGGGGCGTGCACAAAAAGTGATTTCTCCAAAAATAGTCGATGTAGACGGAAAGTAGATTTCACCGCCGGCGGCGTAATTATCGCGGGTAATTGAATACGGGCCTCGGTCGCACACAGATATACAGTGTTTCCTGAAGCAAATTATTGCATCCAATTGCGTCTAAGAAGCACTTTTGGCGCTACTGCAGCAATAGTGTATAAAGATACATCTGTAGATCAAAATAGAGAAAGCAAATGTCATAGCAATCCTCCCAGTTTCTCCACACAATTCCTGGTAGCCTGGGAGATGCTTCAGAAAGAACTATAACATTTGTCTTTGTCCAGATTTTATTGCTCCTGAGTATAGTGTACCACCCAGATATAGAACTTACTACATTGCGTCCTGTATATATAAACAGTGATTGGTCTCACCAAATCTCGTGAGTGCAGTTTCATCTTCATTTCTTCCACAGGTTATAGGAAGGTTCTTTTCAGTAAAATCCATTACAGTATCATTAAACTGCATAAATTAGAACAAAGGGCATGATTCAGCAAGGATCGCTATTCTGCTTATATGCATGCAACGCAGTTGCTAATATCAGTGGTGATATGTAAATGTTTGCATTCGCATTGTGATCGCAGCCTAACATAAGGACACCCACTTCCCCTTACTCACATCCTTATACTTTGACAACATAGCTAAACATCGAGTAACATCGGACCCATACGCACAGTTAAGGAAGGTCAGACCTCACTCAGGAATTGCTTAATTCAGCTCATGCTATGAATCATCAGGCGGCGTCTGGTATCGCAGTGGCTAATTTATGCACGCCCATGCAACAGAGTTAAAACCCACTGGCATGCCTGCGTTCGCCCGACCCCCCCATCACCACCCTCAAACGGCACTTCCTGTCAATCACACTGCCATGGGTCTGCATAGCCTTTGCGATCGCAGTTCTGATTGCAGCGTCTGGTTCACACATGCACTGCGATGCGTACACAGGCGCAGTGCAAATTAATCGGTCGATTGTGTGCGTATAAGCAACTGCATTCCTTGCTGAATCAGGCCCTAAACCAGTGACTAAAGTTGGATTAAAATGAAAACTGAGGTCCACTGACTTAATCTTGACTAAAACAAAGCAAAAAAAGATAAACTAAAATGTGACTAATCCAACTACAATTTAAAATAAGCAACTAAAACTAAATTTAAAATCCTTGTCAAAATTACCACTGGTTATTGTAGGAATTTGCAGAGTTGTGAGGTGGATCTGAAGCTGTGAGAAAGGAAAATGAGTCTTGCTGGAGCATTTGCTTAGAATGAAGCAGGGATAGATAGGTGAGGGGAATGTCTGATAGGAGAGGTTACAGTAATGGTTGCAGAAGCTGATTAGAAAAATGAGTTTTGATTACATCTTGGGAAAAAGAAGCACTGGGTGGAGTCAAGTTTAATGCCATGGCAGTGGGCTTACTGGGGGTGGTTACTCTAAAGAGGAGAGAAGATGATCAGCTCCATTTTGGATGTTTTCAGCTTTAGGTAGTGCTGGGACATTGTGAAGATAGCAGAGAAGGGATGGTGACATGAGATATTACAAATAGGGAGAGATAGGGGAGGAGAGGTTGGATGTCAGCATAGAACAGTTTTTCCAAACTCTATTCTCAAGGGCCCCTAACAGTCTAGGAAATCCATACATGAGCCCAGATTATTAGTACCTCAGTTAGTTTGATTTACCTAAGTCACCTGTGCGTAAGCATGGATATCTGGGTGCCTTGAGGACCTGGGAAACGCTGGCCTAGAGGTTATACAGGGAATCTAATAGGATACAACAAAAGCATAATCCCAAGAACAAAGCCTTGTGGGAATGTAAAAGAGAATGTGATTTAAGCATACACCTATGGAACGCTTGGATATATAAGAAGTCAACCAAGAAAGAACTTAGGGCCTGATTCAGAGCCACTCGTAAGCGGCAGCTCGTTCGCTCCGAGCGATGTTTGCCCAACTGCGCATGCGTACGGATCGTTATACGCATGCGCGAACCATTCAGTGCAGTCAAAATTCATGTGCTCGCAAAATAGCGAATGCCTGATAATTTGAGTGACAGAATGAGGCGTATGTGGGTGGTAACAGGGGAAGGTGCTTGAAAACGGGGAGTGGAAATCCGATCGCAGGCGTGCTTAAAGGTCAAAACGGGCGTTTTAAGGGAGTGCATAATTAATCCAGCAGCGTCATTGACAACGTCACTTGGTTGTTTTATAGTCAGAACTGCTCGCAAAATAGTGGTTGAAAAAACCAACCACAAGAATAGCGAGCAGTTCATACGCTGGTCGATGTACTCGATTAATCTAATAAATAGCGGACATGACGTATGGTGCGAGCGGCCAGGGGGCGTATTTTTCAAATTTACGTTCGCATGTTTTGCTCGCTCGTTCAGACTTAGAGGCGTGAACAGACCGCAAAGTGTGAACGGTTCATTTGAATAGCCACCCCTTTTTAGAAAACGAACGACCGCAGATAGCGAGCGGCTCTGAATGAGGGCCTTAGTCAGTGAAATGGAAAGTGTGCAAGTGAAGAGAGTGATCATCAAACAGTGTTCAATTAAATTCAGGCATATTCTGGGCATTTCAGGAGAGTAGGCAGGTGGCATGGAGGGGAGGCAGGAGACTGCAAGATTACAGTGTGTGCTTGGACTGAGCAGAGTGCTGTGATTGAGTACATATGTTTAAAGATTTAGGTGATGTATGGGGGAGGTGCGTGTTCACGTGATGAATAAACTCTATAGCTACAACTTTGCTTTAGTACATAGATCAGAAGGGGCTTTAAAAGAACCCATATTGCTGTACTGAAACCAATAGCTTGAGCATTTTTAAAGTTCCAACTGATGTTCCAGTTATTATAATGTGGTAAAGCATAACTAAGTCCTGCATCTATATAAGGCATCTGGAGAAAAGTCCTTTATTGCCCGTCAAATATGACCATTAGCTTTGACAGCATATTTCTAATGTGAAACATATTTGCACATTGGTTGTTTTTTCTGGCAACAAAACTGAGTAGTATACAGTCAAAATGAATTATCCACATAATTTATTTTATTCTCTTTACAATTAGTGTGTGATTGTCAAACTTGCCATATATTATTTTAGCTTTCAGCATATTGTTGCTTCTCCTATGCAAGTAATTAGTTGACTGAGGGATAGCTCGCTGTGCGTATGGAAAGGAAAATACAACAAGCTACATAGTAATGAAAAATAAACCAGAAGCACAAAATGATCTCAGCAAAAACATACTTTGTGTTCGTAGAGTGGTTTCTGAAAAGGAAATCTGCTTAGTTATTGTTCACATGGATGAGAGAAAATAAATGTAAAAACAAATGAAACAAAATACAAAAAAAGAGTACAGAGGTTTAGGCATGTAACAATAAACCCTCCAAAGTTCTTGACAAGCAGGTACGCAAACTTTGTCCACAAAGAAGAATAAGTGAAGTCAAGAATAGGCTGAGGACAGGGCAGGTGGATATGTAACAGTCAGGCAGTGTAACCAAAGTAAAAACAAGGGAATGCTTATGAACTTTGGTGGAGTAATGTATCCTGTTGAATAATGTAATGGTAGTGTGGGACTGATTTGTTTAAATTATTATTATTATCCTTTATTTATATGACACCACAAGTGTTCCGTGGCACCTTACAAAGTACATAAGCCAAATAATAATAAATAATAAATCACACAAGAAAACAGTTATTATCAGTATCATACAATACAGGACAAGAACATGGTTTATACACATTGCTGCATTAGTGATCATAATACTTAAACAAGCAGCAGGGCGTCATCAACCAAGTGTTAGGTGCAGTTGTGAGGAGTAGGAGCAAATGATAAGGTAAGTAAGGGAAGGAGAAGCACATGAGGGGAGAGGAACTTCCTTGATTGGGCACATGATTAACATTGATGCTTAAAGTTCGTAATTAGAAGTGATAGACTTTTGTCAAGTGCAATTCAGATATTTTAGAGAATCATTAGTTGATCTGGAAACCTGGGTACACATCTGAACGATGGTGCGACGTGGTGATGCAATGAAATTATATATCACATCGCCGTATACACTATACAATCCATTGTATGATGATGCAATATATTGTTACATGCTTCATGATACAGCACCACGTCATTCGTGGAATTGTCCCATTGGATGTGCACAACACCTGTGGGACGATGCAATGAACGATGGGTGAAAACAATTAATTGGGGGTACACACTATACAATGGTTGTGCAGATTGTTCAAAAGTACCAAGATTGTATAATATACTGTATAATATAGTGTGCTCCCAGCTTAAGTGCAAAGAGACTACTGTTGAAGCTAGTTGGACAAAATGCTGGTATAGAACACTCCTCTGCACCCCTTTTATTGGTGACCTCCAAGCACCCTTTGGTTGACTTAAGAGGATACTTGGCATGTAGTCTATTAGGAAAAACGAGAGCACAGGCCCTCCATAATCCAAGATGTGATTTAGGGCAAACTGATCTAGGAGCATACTTGAATAAAATAACTGTTAAGGTGCATACACACTAGACAATTTTTGGAACTGTATGCCCGATTCCGATGCATCAGAACAACATATTGTAAATCGCCTAGTGTGTATGCTCTATGTTGTCTGGTGCGCGCCCTCATGGGGTTGTCAGTCGCATCATCAGGTTGGCCTGCATATAGGGCCGACCTGACGATGCAACTGATGACCCCATGCAGTGAGATGCAGCACAGGCCGACATATCAGGCAGTCAGGCACCAGATCGTCTAGTGCGTAACAGCCGCCCGATAAGTCGGCCAGTCGGAGGGGGGGGGGGGTCGCCGGTCACATCACTGGCTACACAAATTGCATATTGTGTACCCAGCTTTAGTCTGGTTTATTTGTTCTCGAACATACTTTGTTGCCATGATAAAGTTGAATAGCCAGCTATTAATGTTTGGCAGCTTTCATCAGAATGATTGCTTTTAATTTGTATTCAATCTGAGGCTCACATGGATCAAAGGCATGAGAGCGTAACTTCTGCATGTTTTCTTAGAACGTTTGCTAGATGTGGACAGACAAAGAAGAAGCTCTATTATCGCAGAAATCATCAGAGAATGCAGATATATGCAAAGGAAGAACCCTTACAGTGCATGTTTTCGATGCTGGAGCACAGGTGTGTGTAGCTGCAGTCCGAGAAGTCGGCCACATCGCTGGTAGCAGCTGCAATAGCACTATTATGGATATTCACAGCTCGACATAATGCCACCTACTGTACATATAGCTGTATTTTTTTCTATATTTTTTTTTACACTATGCACACACAGAAGCCTGTATGGCTATCACTGATCTGTGCAGGCTTCATGTTCAGGAGTGTTTGGTTGTGGTCAGCCACAGGTTACACGGGGAGAAACACCATCAGAAAACACAATTCTTGGTAAATTTAAGTGTTTTAGCTGCCATAACTCTCCCGTGTCCCTACAATGCTGAGCATGTTTAAACTCGGGCCAGACACAATTCTTAGTAAATTTACCCACAAAGGTCTGGCCGCCACTGGTTTACAGAATTGGGTGATCAGAAACTGAAAGTGAGGGAAGATGTAATGCAATGGAATTTGATCAAATTGGCCTGATTCTGAATTGGGAGCAAAGCATAAAAAGCAAGTAAATTTGCACCTTCACAAACCATGTTGCAATGCAAGGGATGCAAATACATTTATTTTTGTTTAAATACTGGCAGCTGTTGCATGTAGGACCTGATTCAGCTTACTGTAGGATGGAATTGCAAAGCTGCATGCAGGCAGATTTGCAATTCCATACTTGCAATTATGGTATTACAGGAGGAGGCATCACGCCTCCTTCATGCATTCATTATCCGAGCTGCATTGTTCCCGCAGATTACCTGATGCTGCATTGTACATCAGCCGGCTAAGTGACACATGGGGTCATGCAAGCCGGCCGCTGAAGATGAGAGAAAGAGGCCAGGAAATAACCATCAGCTGATGGGGATCCTGGTCTCTTCCCTCACCCCCAACGGCAGGCAGTCTGCTGCCTGACTGTGTGCGGGATCGCAGACACTTTCTGCACATGCACAGAATGGGTCAGGTACCTGCACAGATTCCCAACAACCTGGAATCTGTATTCAGCAGTGTGCTAGCACGCACTGCCGAATCAGGCCTATAGTCAGGGCTGAAACTAGGGTTTTGTCACCCAGGGCAAGGCCATAATTTGGCACCCCCAAAAAAAAAATACAACATAGAGGACGAAAAGGGTGTGTGGTTTTGTGACACAGTAATGCCCCTTATAACACATTGTGCCACACAGTAATGACCCTTATAACACATTATGCCACAGTAATGCCCCTTAAAACACATTATGCCACACAGTAATGTCCATTATAACACATTATGCCACAGTAATATCCCTTACAACACATTATGCAACACAGTAATGCTCCTTATACATTAAGCCACAGTAACGCCCCTTATTCATTAAGCCACAGTAATGCCCCTTATACATTTATACCACAGTAATGCCCAAATACATTATGCCACAGTAATGCCCCATATATATTATGCCACAGTAATGCCCCTTATACATTATGCCACAGTAAGGCCCCTTTTACATTATGCCACAGTAGGGCCCCTTAAGGAGGGTATCCACTACCTGACAGTGAAAAGACTGAATGATAACAATATCGTTATCATTCAGTCATTCACTACACTGCAGGGTGCCCACACTGAACGATATGTCATTCAGTGCAGGCACAGTCAATCATCTGCAAACATGCTGAACCAATATCGTCAGGTTGACCAGCATGTTTGAACGATGATAGATGTCTAAAAGACCAAATTTTCAAACGATGTTTGAAAGATTATCGAACGATTTTATCGTTATCGTTCAATCGTTCAAATTTATCATCTAGTGGATACCCCCCTTAACACATTATGCCACAGTAAGACTCCTTACAAATTATGTCACAGTAAGTTCTCTTTTACATTAAGCCACAGTAAAGCTGGGCATCCACTATACAATTTTCTGTCAGATATCTGTCCAATCTGGCTGTTTGGAATGAAAACCTGGTAATGTATGGGAGCAAATGACAGTTGATCATATGGTTTTAAACACTGAAAAAAAGGACAAAAAAATTGTTGAAATTGGTTAAATTTGTGTGTTTTAACCAATTTGTCTGAACAACCATTTTTGGCTATTTTCCAGTGTTTGTGAGCAAATGGACGATTGTCATTTGCTCCCATACATTACCAGGTTTTCATTCCAACCAGCCAGATTGGACAGATAGCTGACAGATAAATTGTATAGTGCCTCCATGGCCCTGAATAACTTCAAATATAGCCAAAAACCTAGCCCTGGTCAAACTACACCACAATTCCAAATTTGGTGGAGCTAGGTACAAAACTCTGGTCGTGAATAAAGGATACACAGACAGACGCACACACACACACACACACACATTTTCTCGTTTATTATATAGAGAAATGTAGTTAATTGTCACCTAATAACATTATTTAAGGGACCCAAACATTTAACACATTTATTAATCTGAGGTCTCCTCACATCTTGCCTCTGTTTTACTTCTGGCAGCTGAGGAGCTGTGACCCAGACTGGTTCTTTTGTTTGGTGGCATGGCTATTCTAAAACTTAAGGCCTCATTAATCAATGAGTTTTATCATTCACAACGAGAGATAACAGTTGTTGTGTATGATAATGGTGCTCCAGCCAATCAGCTCCCAACTGTCATCTGTTTGAAAAATTACAATTGGGGGCTGATTGGCGGGAGCACCTTTTATTATACGCAATGAGTTTTATCACTCTTTGTGAATGATAAAACTTGTTGATAAATGAGGCCCATAGTCTTTGGTTGTGCTTTAACAGTGAATGGTCTTGAAAAGGACCACACTTTTGAAGGCTGAGATGTGGAAAGAACTAAATGTGAGTTTGAATGTGGTATACTAAAGATCTTTGACAAGGAACACAGATGTCATTCACACATAGATAACAATGCAATTTAGAAGTAAATGACCATGCAGGCAGACTAATTATTCGATTGGAATGGTGTATAACAGGAGCAGAGTGACTTACAGCACAGAAATCAGTATAGTTTCCCAAATCACTGCGGTTTAGGAAAATACTGCAGAACAGAAAGCAATGCTGAGCAGAAATATCTGCAGACAAACATTGGAGACCATGGCATATGAAAATGTACTTGGAGGAAATAAGTAACTCTCAGTGCAGGTGCAGTGTGACAGTTGATCCTTCAACTCATTGCTCTTCCGTTGGAGCTCTGCCTGCCACCCACTGGTACATAGCAACCTGTGCCTTCAGATCAGTGCAGTTTTAGGCACTGGAAGACATCATGGTATGTATGGGGGTATATTTACTAAAGTGAGAGTTTTTAGAAGTGGAGATGTTGCCCATAGCAACCAACTGGGCCGTAGCTGGGGTGGTGTGGCCAGTGCTGTCGCACAGAGTGCAATGCTCTGGGGACGGCACTGCCGGATCCCCTACAGTCCCTGCATCTGGCAAGCAGGGCACCTGGAATGGCACCCTGCAGCCACAATCGCTATGACAATGCAGCGCTGCCCGTACGCTCCCTCTCTCCTGCCCAGACCCAACCCCTAATACCATGCAGCCCTCCTCCTTACTCTGCCCGTTCCCTCATCCTTCACACACAGGCGAAGCTAAGAGCTCTGCCTCCAGCAGCAAGAGCAGCGGTTGCTGGTCCATAAACAGCGCGCCACTCACATGCATCCGGACATTGCCGTCCTGTTTCTCAACTGCCAGCTGGAGTGATGAGCTGGGCACAGAGCTGGGGGTGAGTGTGTCCTCCCCTGCACACTGGAGCTGTACTGTACGGCGGTGGCTGGGGTAGTGGAGTGCTGTGTGTGTAAGTGTGGCCGAGTGTTGTGTAGAGTGTATTAGTGTAGTGTGTTTTACTGTGTAGTGTGCTGTGTAGTGTACTTGGTAACTGAAGAAGCGCTGGCTTCACCCTTACCTGAGGCTCCTGAAAAGGAAGCGGGCACTGGATCCTCCCCTTAAGCCTGTGCCATATTTCCTCATCCCCCCTCTCCTCTCAGTCTGCAGGGTGCGTATTCCTGGGATAAGCTCTGTCATTTGCTCGCATCTCACCCATGTATTAGAATACTACATCCCATTTATTTCCCTTGGTCATAGATTCATCATCTCCAGGCTATTTAAATATGCCTCTTCCCCACAAGACCACACCCCTTTTTTGGTTTGCACACGTGCCGCCTAATGTCACGATTTATATAAATTGGGGGAGGCAATGCTCTATCTGGCACAGGGCACCAAAATGTCTACATAGAAACCAATCATATTCCTGCTATTATCTTCTAGAAGGTGCTAGTTAACTGTTAAGAAGAATCTGATTGGTTGCTATAGGCAACATCTCCACTCCTAAAAACTCTCACTTTAGTGAATATACCCCATATGAGTGAACTTGCTTAAACAAAAAATTCAAATTAAAGATCCATGGCCTACTTGGTGGGCAACATGTAGACCTCCATGGCCCTGAATAACTTCAAATATAGCCAAAAACCTAGCCATGGTCAAACTACACCACAATTCCAAATTTGGTGGAGCTAGGTACAAAACTCTGGTCGTAAATAAAGGATAAACAGACAGACGCACACACACACACACACACATTTTCTCGCTTATTATATAGAGAAATGTAGTTAATTGTCACTTAATAACATTATTTAAGAGACCCAAACATTTAACACATTTATTAATGGGGCCCAATTATTTAATTTATTACTGAGGCAAATTAAAATAAATAATAAAAATAATAACATTTTATTTATGGGGATAATGTAATATCTAATAAATATGAAGCAGTCACTATAATTTATTAAACAATGGAGTCATATTTTCTTGCTAATTGAGGCCATTTTAATTAAATATGGAGGCATGCGTATGGTGTCACTTGTAGTGCCAAAAGTGTGCAATATAATTGGTGACACTGGGCATGACACAGTCTCACTGTGAAAATATGTGAAATGCCTAACGTAACGACGCCCCCTTTACCTTACACACATCTGTAATATGCAAAACCATTGGTAACATCAAGTACAATCGCAGCCTCACGCACACTTGCACAAGGTCTGACCTTAGTTAGGAATTGCTAACATCATTGCACGCAGTGAAAGCCCAAGTTGCATATGGAATCACAGTGGCTAATTTATGCACACCCCTGTGATGGCGTTAGAACACACTGGCACGCCTGTGTTTTGCCAACCAACCCCCCGTCAGCACCCCCAAATGGTACTTCGTGTCAATCACTCTGCGATGGGTCTGCGTAGTCATTGCAATCTCAGTGGAGTGTTTGCACACACGCACTGGAATGCATACGCAGAAAGCAACAATCGGCCGAGTCTGTAATCGCAGTTGCGATTTTTACTGAATCAGGCCCACTATACGTTAAGAGAGCTTATGTTCATGGAAAGTCAAGGTGTCTTGGTTCTTAAAAAAGTTAATTGATTCAATATTTTCAGACTGTATTGACACAGTCTGTAACAAGGGTGTCGAGTTTAACTCACTGATAGTGTCCAAAGTTAGGCCCCAGTGATAGCACCGATATAAGTCATGGACAAAAAAATATTGGAAGTCACATGACCACAGAAATAAAGCCAGTGAAGAACCGTGTGCCCATCTCTATAGCATGGGGAATGGCGCTGGTCTTCAAGGTCAGCGTGAATAACGCTGAGGATGTGGAATGAGCAGGTATCAGACAGAATATGGTGTTTTGTGATACTGGGAAATAGCTGAAATTACTCTATCAGGGGTATTCAATATGGAGCGAAAAGTCAGTTTTTGCGATAATTTCGCACCGATGACGTCATTTTCTCTGGTTTTGGTTTTACACAGTATTCAATTTCAAAGACTTTCGCAGGTTCGAAAAGTCTTTGAAAAAAAACGGGGATAACTTTTCACCACTGAATAGGTGGCGAAAAAAAGTGCAGAATTGGGGTTTAGGGGTGCAGGCTTAAAAAAATAGCCTGCATCCCTGGGAATGTCATTTTAAAATAAACTGTGTCAAAAAAAAGTTTAAAAAAAAAATAGGGACACCCCAAAAAAATTATTGAAAATTTGGGGTGAAAAAAAAAAAGGGAAAAAAGTGTTTAAACATAGGGAAATAGGTTCAGGGCTACTCTGCAAGTATGCGGCAGGTGTATTCTAGAATAGATTATTAGGTGCATATTTGCAGAATTTTTAAATAGACTTTAGGGACTTAAAAATATGCTAGTACCCATTTTCATGTACCACAAATTTGATGGGACCACTTAAAAAAACGAAAAAAAAAAACCTAAGTGCTCTTCTGCATCACTTCTTCAATGTCGGGAAAAAAACACCTGCAGCCGCTATTTAAATCCCAGACTTTCATTTGCAGGCTAAAACGGGGGTACCCATAGTGATCCCTCATGTTTTTACAGCTTTAAGGGGGTCCTACAATTAATTTCACTTCTTCAATGTCGGGAAAAAAACACCTGCAGCCGCTATTTAAATCCCCGACTTTCATTTGCAGGCTAAAACGGGGGTACCCATAGTGATCCCTCATGTTTTTACAGCTTTAGTGGGGTCTTACAATTTATTCCAGGAAAATATCGTTTTTTTTCGCCGATCCTACTTCGGCGGGTCCCGTTTTCGTAGCTTTTAAATTGAATTCGGGGATAAAGCGGGCGCGCGCCCGATACTTTATCCCAGGAAAATCTCCGATGATAACAATGCATGACTTGCGGACAGAATATTGTTAAGCTGGGTACACATTAGACTGTGTACCTAGCACGACATCGCCAGCGATGGGACCCGGCATGCAGCAAGTGCACACTTGCCAATGTGTGATCTGATTGGGAGGAGGGATGTGTCATGCTACATTCTGCAGCATGGTATCGAAAGCGCCATCCCTGCTGCAAGGCCGACGGGCAATGTTGCTAGCGTCAAGCGGGTATGGTTAGACGACGTACCAGATATGTTGCTCCATTCCACGGGATCGAACGACATATCGTCTAGCGTGTACCCAGCCTTAGAGATAGTTGAATCATCAGCACTGCCCTGTATTACCAATTACTAGGTAGACATGTTACTCAGGTCTAATACATTTTGTTGTTAGAAATATAAGCATTCATTATCTCTGACCTTTTATGCCTGCATGTCATTATTGCACATTTTGTATTCCCCAACAGTTTATCACTGGAAATACTGATGCTCCATAATTAAATAATAATAATAATGATAATAATAATAATAATATTTTCTTATATGCTAGTGAGAAGAGCAACACTTCATGACAATGCTTAAGACATTTTATTTTATGCAATGCTGCCCTCTTTTGTTCTTAGCTGGCATAGTTTCTCTTTTTTCATCGGAGTTGTTTATAAAATTGTATAAGGATATGCTTATAGGAATGTAACACTTAGGCAGTTTCTAATCAATAGAGTATTAAGTATTTTTAGAGGTGAGAACAGGATGTAAAAATAGACACAAACCTTGTGCACTGTACTCATCATAGGTTTATGATACTCTGCAATTCTGCAATCCACAGTGTGTGTGTATATATATATATATATATATATATATACATATATAGTGATGACTTGGGGTAATTAGCACAGTAGAGGGTGGATGCTGCATATTTTAGGTGCTTAATGAGGGTCCACACAAGCTTTCAAGTAAATAAGTGTGATAGTCCTTTACTTTTCAGCATGGAAACCAGGAAACAGAAAATAATAAAAAACCTAGCCCCTGTTTAGGACATCTAACTCACTTCTTGACCCCTGACTGTCATGGTGCAGCTAGTCTGCCAATAAAGTCTCTGCCTGCTTCTCTGCAGGTCTATCGCCGGCTCTAGCCTGGCTTGGCTTGGCTGCCACAGCTACATAAACACGGTCAGTCTTGGTGGCCTTCCCTGTATCCTACAGGTATAGGCCCTGGCTTCTTTATCCTGCAGCCCAGCTGCTTCAATGTCACACAGTCTGAGAGGTTTGTGATCCTGCCCTGCATCCTGCAGGTCTGGACTCAGGCCTCCTGGCCCCCAATGGCTTGGCTTAGCTTCACTGGGCTCTCTGGTTGCCACAGTCCCACTTGGACTGTCTCCAACGGCAGCCTGACTGATCTGCCTTTTCATCAGCCCACACCTGAGCTCTCTCCACAAGGCAGCTATTACACATCTTCCCAGAATCCTTTTCTCCTCTGTGTGGGCGGATCTCTCCTGCCCCACACAGAATCTGCTGCTCACCAGCTCCATCTCTGGTGATAATGCCACATATCCCCCTCCCCAGCTTGAAACCCCTGGGTTCAGCAACATGGGACAAGGCATTCTCATGACGATGTCCTTCTTCACTTCTTCATCCACCGCATCCACGGTCATACAAACTCTTGTGATCTCTGGGGGTCTCATCCTCCAGATTCTGGAAATTATTTTCCTCCTAACTTTTTCCTTCACTTTATGGTAGCAGTGGTATTTCTTGCTTTTTTTATGCAGTACTTGAGGCTCATCCCTGGGTACCACGTCAGGCATTAAAAACTTGAAGTAACTTTTCCTAAAGTGACATGTTTCATCTTCACATTTGGCAAATGTAACAAAATCCAGCAAGTTGTTTTCCTGAGAATCTTCTGATTCAGACCAAGCTTTTTCTTTGTTTATTTTTCATAGAACAAAGGTTCCTGTTGCTTAAACCTCTAAAAGGCACACCTTTCGGACAACTTCTGCTTGTCACATCTTTAACCTTCAGCCTTAAAGCCCTGTATTGGCTACTGGCATACTTACTTCACTGATAGCTCCTCTTCTTTCAAGGGGCCAACATTATCCTGAGAGTCATCAGCATCACAACTTCTGGACCTTGGTTTTATGTCAACCGATCATGTACTGGCACTGCTACCCTCAGATTCCAGACTCTGATGTCCATGTAAGATACTTGAATCTTTGCTCCATTGATCCGCAGACATTATCTCATAGCTTTGATAGCTATCTGCCACTTCATTAAGGCATATATCATTTGCAAATTCTTGTGCTCTCGCTTTTTGAGCCTTGAAAATATGATGATCAATTTCAACATGTTCCACCAGCACAGATTGACGTTCACTCTCCACAGAGGTCTTTATTTTCAAATACTGTCTAGCTGGACTACTTGCTTCAAGCTTTATCATGTAAGACCACTCCACTTCCTCATAGACAAATTCAGCAGCATTGCAAATTCCATCCTGCTTGCATGAAGGCATTGTTTCACATACATGAGAATTATTTTCACAAGACTATCAGAATTAACTTTCTCCAAGGTTCTGCTACCTTAGCAAAATGTGTGACTGAGTCACATTTACATCACTCTGAACACACGGCAACAAGTGAGTCTCCTCCTTTGAAGCAATCACTATTTCTGTAAACTTTTGTACATCCTGCACCTTTGCTTGACAGGTCACGCAATCAACATCTGTATATGTCAGTTCTTTATCATCAAGTTCGGACACAGTTTTGCAATCTGGACCTGTGCCCCTTTGGGAGGACTTCACACCCTCAGCTATCACTGTAAGCTGAAAGACACTGCAAGGAATCTCATCCACTTTTACAAGACGAAATTCCCAACTCTGATACTTCTGTCCCTTCTTGTACACTGGAATCGTTAATGAGGACATCTCTATGGTTCCACTGCTCATCACACAAGACACTCTGCACCAGTAGCATATCACTCTGCACGCCAATCTTTTCAGATTCAACCTGTAAGAATTGCTGCTTGTTTTTATGTACTTCTGCCACACTGGGTTCAGCGAAGACGTCGGACACCATTTTCGGCACAGAATCTAACTTCAGAATATTATTTAACTTCTTTTCTTCTTATAAGTTTCCCACTACCATGTGGAACGTTTTCTGAGCCATAGACAGCTGCTCTTCCAGCTGGGCAATTTTCACCAGGGCGCTTTCCAACTTGCTCGTAGATTGCAACAGATTGCTCTCCACAACTTCATATTCAGCAGGTCTCAACTTTTGTACAATTATTTCAGACTCTGCCACATTTAATTCACATTGCAACTCCAGTTCTTTGGTATTTCTCTCCATTTGGAATCTTTGCAACTGGTCCTGTGTTTTAGCAGACACTTCTCAAGGTTCTCACTCTGTTCTTACAACTTCCAAGCTCTGCTATGGGCAAGGTTAAGCTCTCTCTCCAAAGAGTCACTTTGCTTTGCGGCTTTATGCAGAATTTCCTCCAGGAATACATTTCTTTCCGTCAGACATTCTGACACTGCTCTAGCTGCAGCTATATTGGAGTGGAAAGTTTGTACTTGCTCCTAAGAGCTGACTTCAAGACGGACCATCTCTATCTTTTTTTCTTCACGGCCAGTTTCCCACTGAGTGTGAGTCTGCAGCATCTGGAGATACTTCTATTTTACATCGCAAAACTTATCAGCCAGAGAACTTTTCTCCAATTCACAATATTTAAGCTTACTTGTGTGGACACAATTAAAGAGTCTTTTTCTTTTAACATCAGAGTGATATCCGCCAGTTTCACTTGCATGCGCTCTGCATCATTCTGATGTCTCTGGACACATTCTTTCAATTCTTCCACTTCCTGTTGAAGTACCACACACTTTTGCTGCAATTCAACAATATCTTGCTCTAATACGTTATTCTTTGCTAGGAGCCCATCATTCTCATACTTTGCTAGACATTTGAATGCTTCAGCCTCCTTAAGGCGTTCACTCTGTAATGTATTTTCAATTTGCGCATGCAAAAGCTTCTCTTTTGTAGACTTGTCCTACAAGTCACTTATCTGGTCACAATAGCGCATAAGTGTTTCACGCCAAACTTCACACAGAGAGTAATTTTTTTCTATGCTGACATAGGCCCTCATTCAGAGCCGTTCGCTATTTGCGGTCGTTCGTTCAAAAACAAGGGGTGGCTATTCAAATGATCCGTTCGCAAATTGCAGTCTGTTCACACCTCTAAGTCTGAACGAGCGAGCAAAACATACGCTCGTTTATTTGTTAAAAACGCCCCCTGGCCGCTCGCACCATACGTCATGTCCGCTATTTATTAGATTAATCGAGTACATCGACCAGCGTATGAACTGCTCGCTATTCTTGTGGTTGGTGTTTGCTACCACAAATTTGCGAGCAGTTCTGGCTATAAAATAACCCAGTGACGTGGTCAATGACGCTGCTGTATTAATTATGCACACCCATAATACGCCCGTTTTGACCTTTAAGCACGCCTGCGTTCGGATCTCCACTCCCCATTTTCAAGCACCTTCCCCTGTTACCACCCACATACGCCTCATTCTGTCACTCAAAATAGCAGGCACTCGCTATATAGCGTACAAACGATTTTTGGCCGCACTGACTGGTTCGCGCATGCGTACTAAAAACCGTACGCATGCGCAGATGTGCAAACATCGCTCGGAACGAGCGTACTGCCGCTAACGAGCGGCTCTGAATGAGGGCCATAGTCCTCTCCTAGTGGACCTTGCACCATACACTGACCACATACACTGACATTTTTAGTCTGTTTTTTAAATGTCTATTTGTGTGGAATAACACTTATTACCCCATCATTTTGAAAGGATTCACCACAGAGGATTTCAAACAGCTTTAAATCACTTCCATGTAACAAACTTCCTTCACATTCAGACTGTAAACTCCAGCCCGGGTTTTCCATCTCTCTAGATTGAGAATGAACCTTTGTAGAAGGTGTTCTACCTTTAGAATATTTATTTTTATTTCCCATAGTTCTTGGCACAAAATACACAGGAACAACTTGCTTTTGTTTTCACTGTATCACACTTTGAGCCTGATTCAGACCCACTTACTAGATGCGGCTGCTCGCTCCCAGCATATGGAAATTCAGCTAAGTGATGTCAAGGCATCTGCTCGCACGACAAGGTATAAGTACGCCCACTATGTATTGGTGAGCGATCAATTTGCGTTTTCAGATGCCCACTAGCCTGTCTTTAGCTGCCTACTAGCGTACGTCATCTCCAGGAAGTATATACAACCATCGGTACATTGGGTTCGATCGGATCTGACTGCAGCACTTTTGGTTGACTGTACCCTACCGTAAGCACTGCGAGCACTTCAGTGTATAATTCAACCAGGTGACGTGTACTATGTTGCTGCAGGTTAATTATGCATGCCTCAGAAATGGCGTTGAAACAATCAGGCACACCTGTGTCCACAACTCCACTCCCCCGTTACTACTGCCCTGCCTCTGTTACCACCCACAAATGGTTTCTCCTGTCACTCTTTCCACTGGGTTGTCTTTGCAGGGCGAGTGAGCGCATCCCGATCGCTCGTACTAGTTTGCGCACGCGCACTGTGAACTATACACATGCGCACATTTGAAAACATCGCCAGCAACGAGCGATCGCTTTACTAGTGAACAGGTCTGAATCAGGTCCTTTGTCTTCAAAAATATTTTCAAAACAGCAAAACATTTTTCTTCATGTGGCATTACAATTACCAGCATGTATAAAGCAGTCTCAACAGCCTTTCAATAGGAATATCTGCTCACCTTGACTTAATGAGCTTGATTTCAACAGAATAAACCACACAATTTCTTTTAACCCTTCCAATGCTGAGGAAAGTGCACATTTCTCTTCACAGACATTATATAATTTACAATTGGCAATTTTCCATAAATTTGCAAGTTGCATAACTATTAGCAAACTTTTTAGCATGGTTTTTCAGACATACATACAACTTTTCCATGAAATACTTCTAAAAAGATTTTATCTTCATTCACCACCTTGACGAGCATTCCACCATGCAAGTGCAGTGAGCCTCCTTATTTCCATTTACTTGCTGTAATCCACTTTTGCGCAGATCTGACTTCTGTAGAATCTTTATGCCCGCATTCTCCAGCATATGTGATAACTTGGGGTAATTAGCTCGGTAGAGGGTGGATTGGTGCAGTTTTTAGGTGCTTAATGAGGGTCCACACACAGCTTTCAAGTAAATAAGTCCTTTACTTATCAGCATGGAAACCAGGAAGCAGAAAATAATAAACAATCTAGCCCCTGTTTAGGGCATCTAACTAATTTCTTGATGACTGACTGTCATGGTGCAGCTAGTCTGAAAATAAAGTCTCTGCCTGCTTCTCTGCAGGTCTATCGCTGGCTCCAGCCTGGCTTGGCTGCCACAGCTATATAAACACAGTCAGTCTTGGTGGCTTTCCCTGTATCCTACAGGTATAGGCCCTGGCTTCCTCAGCCTGCAGCCCAGCTGCTTCAATGTCACACAGTCTGAGAGGTTTGTGCCCTCCCCTGCCTACTGCAGGTCCAGACTCAGGCCTTCTTGCCCCCAATGGCTTGGCTTAGCTTCACTGGGCTCTCTGGTTGCCACTATCCCACTTGAACTGTCTCCAATGGCAGCCTCACAAGTCTGCCTTCTCATCAGTCCACACCTGAGCTCTCTCCACAAGACAGCAATTACACATGTTCCCAGAATCCTTTTCTCCTCTGTGTGGGCAGATCTCTCCTGCCCTACACAGAATCTGCTGCTCATACTCACCAGGGCCATCTCTGGTGATACTGCCACAATATATATACAATTTATATAACATATATTGGCAGTACAGTGTCTAAAGATAGTGGTGGGTGGTGTCACCATACTGTGACATCTTGGATATGCCCAGACCTTCATCAGTTGTATCTGACATCTTGTGAGTCAGTTTGAATACCGGCTAGGCTGCTCATGGCAAGGCGATGTGAATCAAACGGGACACGAGAGTGGGTGCCCCTTCTATGGAACATTCTATTTCAAAAGTTGTGCTAAAATTCAACATTCCTCTATCTTCGGTGTCACGTGTGTACCGAGAATAACTCATGGGAGGCATTACCACCCACTGTGGACAGCGCAGTCACTGACCACAAATGCTTACTGATCGTGACCAGCGGCGTTTGGCCAGAATTGTCTGTAGCTCAAATCACATCCACATTCAATGTAAGAGGCACCAGATGCATGTCCAGCAGGTCAGTACGGCGTTCTTTAGCTTCCATGGGATAATGGAGCAGAAGACCCACCAGAGTGCCCCTGTTAACACTACGACAGTGGACACAGGGCCTCACCTGGGCTTGTGACGTTGCTATTTGGATCCTGGAGGACTAGCAACATGTGCCGTGATCCGAAGATTCATGGTTCTAGTTGTTTAGGGCAGATGGTAGGATTCGGGTGCAGACCACATGAGACCATGGACCACAGTTGTCAACAAGGCACTATGCAGGCTGGTGGTGGTTCCATAATGGTGTGAGGCGGGTCCGTCTGAACACATCATTTACTGGTAACCACTGCATTGCATTTCTTGATAACCATTTACAGCCCTTCATGGACTTCATGTACCCCTACAACGGTGGAATATTCCAGTAGGATCATGCCTTGTGTTATCAGTCCCAAGTTATCAAGAATTGGTTCAAGGAGCATTCTGGAGAGTACCAAGGAATGGTGTGGTAACTACATTCACCTGACATGAACCCAATGAAGCATTTATGGGATGTGGTGTAGAGGTCCATTCGCACCTAAGATCCTGCACCTACAAATATTAGGGAGCTGTGGGAAGGTATCCAGATTGCATGGGTCAACATCTCTCCAGAGGTCTTCCGTCCACTTGTGGAATCAATGCCATATCAAGTTCCTGCACTTTGCCAGGGATCTAGACATCTATCCCATGACTTTTGCCACTTTGGTGTGTATATATATATATATATATATATATATATAGATACATAGATAGAAATGTATTGCAATAAAAAGTCACAATGAATTATGTAAGATGTACTTTTTTCTATTTTCAAAACTTAACATGATGTAACATGTTGATTTTCAGTGTCTTCACACATTTACCATATATATTCTATATATATTAAATATAACAATATATGATCACATTCTATTCTTTTTAGTATGAAACAGAATAATCTTAGACACAGCAGCACTTTTTGAGTCACAAAAATAAGTTACTGGTAGTCAGCTTGCAAGCAATGTGTCCTTTTCATAGCCTGAGAAAAAGTATATATATATATAATGTGAGTTTGCACAATGTTGTATGCATTTACAGGGCCCAAAACAACAGGGTAGATGCTATTTTTTCCCGTTTAAACCAAGGGAGTCCTGGTCAGTCAGGAGAGGTTAATGATCCTGGCTTTTACTAGTACAGTACCTATAGATTCAGAGCCGGATTAAGGCCCACATGGGCCTGGAGCTGAAAATGTTCAAAGGCCTATACTTGGAAGGTGAGTGTTATGTTCTGGGTTGTTTGTGGACCCGGGGGGGGGTAGCAGGAGCGATCACAGAAGCAGATTTGAAAATAAAACTAGGTTTTTTAATAAGTGCTTGAGCAGACATATAATGTGGCAGTAAATGAAAGTCCAGGAATATATAAATGTGCACTAGAGTTCTGTGGCGGGAGTAAAAGGGTTAATGTCCAAGTAGAAACAATTAGAGCTGTCCAGGAGTGCAGGTAGTGAAACTGAAAATAATCAAACTAGGTATGCAGGTAGTGAACTGAAGTGCAGGATGTCAGCAGGCTCAGGCACTCAGGTATGGGCAAGGGTGATGGAGGAAGCGGAGTAGTCCAGTGGGAGCTAGGAGCTGACAGGCAGACTGGCAGACAGCGAATTCACAGGAACAGGATAAGCACAGAGAACTCCCTCTCAGCTAGGCTGAGATACACGTTGCACTGGCAAAGAAGGAAGGCACTGACCCTTCCTAAATACCCCATGCCGTGCTGTTACTGGCCGGAGGGAACATGTGACTCATCAGGATTGGCCAGCCGCATCACATGGCCAGAAGGCAAGATGGCGGCGCCCATGCCAAATGGAACGGAGACGCCGCCAGGCCTCACCAGCGCAGAGTGACAACAGGGTCGCACAACAATGCGCGCAGCCAAAGCCCCCCGCCAGACTCCAGCTCCGCCACCAGACAGCCCGCGCCACAACGACCTCACAGGTAACACCCACCTAGCGCCATGCTGAAATACCCTGGCCGTGACAGTACCCCCCCTTTTGGGGTGGCCTCAGGACACTCACCAGGCTTCTCCGGATGGGCAGAATGGAATCTCCTGATGAGCATGGGAGCGTGAACATCACGAGCATTGGTCCAGCAACGTTCCTCTGGACCTTAACCTTTCCAGTCCAACAAATACTGAAGATGACCTCTGCGCAGATGAGAGTCCAAGATCTGGGCGACTTCAAACTCAACTCCTCTCTCCGTCTGGACTCGAGGAGAAGCAGGTAGAGCATTATGGAACTTATTCAGGACTAGGGGCTTTAATAAGGAAACATGGAAGGAATTGGGAATTTTTAGGTATGGGGGTAACTGTAAACGGTAGGCCACTGGATTAATGACATCTGTTACGGTGAAAGGACCGATGAAGCGGGGTGCGAATTTCATAGACGGAACTCTTAGATGAAGGTTCCGAGTAGACAACCAGACCTGGTTTCCTACTTGCATGCGTGGAACTATTCTACGCTTTCTATCGGCCTGGGTCTTATAGCGAGAGGATGCCTTCAACAAATCAGACCGTACTTGAGTCCAGATGGCAGCAAAATTCTGCACCGTGTCCTCCACGGCCGGAACATCGAAAACAGGCAGGCTTCGAAATTCGGGAACACGAGGATGAAGGCCATATACAACCTGAAATGGCGTTTGGTTAGTTGACGAGTGGTAGGAAGCATTATGTGCAAACTCAGCCCACGGCAGCAAGGCAGCCCAATTGTCCTGGGAAGATGACAAAAAAATTCTTAAGAAAGTCTCTAGGTCTTGATTGACCCTGCTCGGTGGAGCCGTTGCTTTGCGGATGGTAGGCCGTGGAAAAGTTTAACTTCACTTGAAGAACAGAACACAAAGCCCTCCAGAATTTTGCAGTAAACTGCACACCATGGTCAAAGACAATTTCAGCAGGAAGGCCATGTAGACGAAATATGTGTTGGACAAACAACTGTGCCAGGTCAGGGGCAGAAGGTAACTTCTTCAACGGTATATAGTGGACCATCTTAGAAAATCGGTCTATTACAACCCAGATAGTGTTGAAACCTTGATAGACTGGCAGGTCTGTGACGAAATCCATGGAGAGATGCGTCCATGGACGTGATGGAGTAGGTAATGGAAGCAATTTCCCAGCTGGAGCTTGTCGTGATGATTTATGCTGGGCACAGGAGGAGCAGGAAGAGATGAACTCCATTATATCTGACTTCATAGAAGGCCACCAATAGTGTCTTTTCAGGAACTCCAAGGTCTTCCGAGTGCCTGAGTGCCCTGCAAAGCGAGAGGAATATGCCCAAGTGAGAAGCTGCTTCCTTAATTCCGGGGCCACAAATGATTTTCCCGTAGGAGGCTGAACTTGTAATGCGGCGAAAACTCTTGATTCCAAGACAGGGGTATTGCTTTGATTTTCAGATTGATCATCACAGAGGAGAGATCTCGATAGGGCATCAGCCTTCTGATTAAGTGCTCCAGACCGGAAGGTCAGGGTGAACTGAAACCTGGCAAAGAATATTGCCCAGCGGGCCAAACGAGGACTCACACATTGGAGGTTTTTGAGAAATAGGAGATTTCTATTGTCCGTAAATACAGTAAATGGAAACTTGGCGCCTTCTAGCAAAATTCTCCATTCCTTCAACGCCAACTTTACAGCTAGTAGTTCTTGCTCACCTATGGCGTAGTTCCTTTCGGCAGGTGAGAATTTTTTAGAAAAGAACCCACACGGATGGACTCGGTTGTCCTCATAACTTTGAGACAAGACTGCTCCCACAGCTTCAGATGATGCGTCCACTTCCAACAAAAACGGCCTGTCCAGATCTGGTTGTCGAAGAACTGGTGCTGAGATAAAGGCCTGTTTTAGAAGATGAAAGGCAGACTCTGCCTCAGGTGACCATTGGGCAGGATTAGCCCCTTTGCGGGTCAAGGCTGTAATGGGAGCCAGCAGTGTAGAAAATCCCTTAATGAAGCGTCTATAATAATTGGCGAAGCCCAACAATCTCTGGATGGCTTTCAGTGTCTGAGGTCGGATCCAATCCAGAATTGCTTGTACCTTCTTGGGGTCCATTTCTAAACTGGAGCCAGATATTACATAGCCGAGAAAAGGTACACTGGGCACTCCAAAGACGCACTTCTCCAGTTTGCAGTAAAGGTGGTTTTCTCTCAAACGGGTCAGAACTTCTTTAACATCTTCTTGATGTTTAGCCACAGAGGGTGAAAAAATCAGTATGCCATCCAGATAGACAACAACCGAAACATATGACAGATCCCGGAAAATCTCATTAACGAAACTTTGAAAGACAGCAGGGGCGTTACACAATCCAAAAGGCATTACTAAATACTCAAAATGTCCATCTCTGGTATTAAAAGCGGTCTTCCATTCATCGCCAGCTCGGATACGAATGAGGTTGTAAGCCCCTCTCAGATCTAATTTAGAAAAAATTACAGAGCCCTTGACCCTATCAAACAACTCAGTAATCAGGGGAAGAGGGCATCGATTTTTTACAGTAATGTCATTAAGGCCACGATAATCGATACATGGTCTTAGACCACCGTCCTTCTTGACAACGAAGAAAAACCCAGCTCCGGCATCTGAAGTAGAGGGGCGAATGAAACCCTTTGCCAGGTTGTCCCGGATGTACTCGGTCGTGGCTTGAGTCTCAGGCAAGGACAGCGGATAGGTACGACCACGAGGTGGTATCTTAGCAAGTATCAATTCAATTGGACAGTCCCATTCCCTATGAGGGGGTAAGATATTTGCTTGTTGCTCAGAGAACACGTCGGCAAACATCTGATATTCCTTGGGAATGGCAGAAGAAACTAATGGAACTGTCTTTCTCACAGGTCGAATTTTTGGAAGACAGGATTTCTGACAGTCTATACCCCATGACAGAATCTGCATAGAACTACAATCAATCCTGGAATTATGTTGACGTTACCAGGGTAGACCAAGAACAATTTCTTGAGAGGCCTCTGATATCACCAGGAATTTTAAAGACTCAGAATGAAGTGCCCCAATTCGGACCAATACTGGTTGAGTCTCTTTGGTGACTATCCCGTTAGTTAGTGGGCGTCCGTCTATAGAGGTCAGAGAGATGGCATGGTTGAGAGACAAACAAGGAATCTGAAATTTATCTATGAAACTAGACGTTATGAAATTTCCGGCTGCTCCCGAGTCAAGTAGAGCAGTAGCAAAGACAGGTTTGGGTTTAAGATCCAAGGCTAGGGTAATCGTGAAATCTTTAATTTTTGGAGACGGGTTCATAACTCCTAACTTGATGTCTCCAGGGTCGGTTATGATTTGGCATTTCCCGGTTTACGGGGGCAGGAGATTAGCAGGTGACCGGACTCTCCGCAGTACAGACAGAGGTTCTTTTGCATTCTTCTCTGACGCTCTTCTTTGGAGAGGTGTGTATGATTCACCTGCATAGGCTCCTCTTCAGTAGGAGAAGGAATGGGTCGGGTAGAAATGGAGGGGGTAAATGACCTTTGCCGGTCAGTTCTGTTTTTTTCAACCTGACGTTCCCTGAAGCGTAGGTCAACTTTGATACACAACGAAATCATGTCGTTCAGATTAGTAGGAATCTCTCGAGTGACTAGATCATCCTTTAGTCGGTCTGACAACCCATGCCAGAAGGCCGAGGTGAGGGCTTCCTCATTCCATTTGAGCTCTGATGCTAAAATTTTAAATTGCACGGCATATTGACTGACAGGACGGACCCCTTGTCTCAGTGTCATGATGTTTGATGATGCTGATACAGTACGCCCAGGTTCATCAAAAATCCTCCTGAAGGATGACACAAAGCCTGCATAATTATCCAGCAGCGGATCTGAGCGCTCCCAGAGTGGGGAAGCCCATTCCAAGGCCTGGCCGGATAACAGAGAGACTATATAAGCCACTTTAGTTCTTGCAGTTAGAAAGTTGTCAGGATGCAGGGTAAAATGTATGTCACACTGATTTAGGAATCCTCGGCAGAGTTTAGGAGTGCCGTCAAATTTATTTGGTAAAGGAAGATGTAAGCGGGGAGATGATCTGCCTCCTGTATTCCCAGACGCTGATGCGGATGTAGATGCTGGTACTTCAGGGGTAGAAAAGGAAGTTTGCAAACTATCCTGTCGCTTGGACATCTCTTGCAGAAATTGAGCCATCTGATGCTGCATGTTTTCCAGATTTTGTAAACGACCAGAAATGCACCGGAACAAATCCACTCCTGACTCTTGATCAGTGGCCGGCTCCATGGGGCCAGTGCAAACTATTATGTTCTGGGTTGTTTGTGGACCCGGGGGGGGGGGTAGCAGGAGCGATCACAGAAGCAGATTTGAAAATAAAACTAGGTTTTTTAATAAGTGCTTGAGCAGACATATAATGTGGCAGTAAATAAAAGTCCAGGAATATATAAATGTGCACAAGAGTTCTGTGGTGGGAGTAAAAGGGTTAATGTCCAAGTAGAAACAATTAGAGATGTCCAGGTGTGCAGGTAGTGAAACTGAAAATAATCAAACCAGGTATGCAGGGAGTGAACTGAAAATAAACAAGCGAGGTATGCAGGTAGTGAACTGAAGCGCAGGATGTCAGCAGGCTCAGGCACTCAGGTATGGGCAAGGGTGATGGAGGAAGCGGGGTAGTCCAGTGGGAGCTAGGAGCTGACAGGCAGACTGGCAGACAGAGAATTCACAGGAACAGGATAAGCACAGAGAACTCCCTCTCAGCTAGGCTGAGATACACGTTGCACTGGCAAAGAAGGAAGGCACTGACCCTTCCTAAATACCCCATGCCGTGCTGTTACTGGCCGGAGGGAACATGTGACTCACCAGGATTGGCCAGCCGCATCACATGGCCAGAAGGCAAGATGGCGGCGCCCATGCCAAACGGAACGGAGACGCCACCAGGCCTCACCAGCGCAGAGTGACAACAGAGTCGCACAACAACTCGCGCAGCCAAAGCCCCCCGCCAGACACCAGCTCCGCCACCAGACAGCCCGCGCCACAACAACCTCACAGGTAACACCCGCCTAGCGCCATGCTGAAATACCCTGGCCGTCACAGTGAGGAGTTGTGATTGGTGCTGTGTGAGTGTGTTCAGAGTCACCTTGGTGTGTACACCCCCTACACTATGAACACTAACTACAAAGAATTAGAAAAATTGCATAATTTTTTCTTTGGGGGGGGGACTGGAAAAACTATTTAAATACTTTTTTTTTTTTAATTTATGGCCAGTTAGGCAGCTGGTAATCAAGCTGTCATGTTGATGGGCTTATTTTTATGTGAAGGCCTGGAGTTGTAGCTCCATCCGCCCCATTGTTGGCCCTGTATAGATTCAGTGTTGTAGTAGCAGACATGACAATCTCTGCCCAGTATAAATTGTAATCACCAGTAAAATAAACCAGCAAGGCCATGAACAAATCTATGTAAAATAAAGACACACTATTGAAACCTGCCTTGTATATTAATTATCAGAAATATTGTGGGGCACCCCAATTTCCTGCAGACTTTTCATCCTATTAAGAGGCTCTGTGTAATCTGAGATATGGCTCTGTATTGTATACATGACTTCAGAATATGGGGCACTGTTAAATGGTCCTTTAAAATACAATTGCCAGTAATTATAATTTCTTCATAAAATACACCATTCCATTTGTATTTGGTGCAATGTTTCAACATAGAAGTTAGGCATTTTCCCCATACATACTGTGGATAATGAAATAATGTTATAAATTGAGTATTATTTCTTAAGATTTACATTTTGAAAGCTCATTAATGAAAACCTGCAATTTGAGTTCCTAAAGCCAAAATGTTTTGCACAATGGATCATGTCAGTTAGCCATCTCTACTAGCAGTTGCGAAAAGTCATGCTGTTTAACTTTAATATAAGTATTCTTGGAAATTGTTCTGAAAGTTTTCTGAACTTCATTATAACAGGAGCACTAAAACATTTAAATCACATTAATGGCATTCATATTTTAGTCCAGAATCTGCTGAGTGTTCACACTGAAGATTTCCCAGACTGTTCTGCCAGCTGAGATGAAGATTTACATAGAAATGGATGTTTAACATATTTTTCCTAGTCTCAAAGTATTAAGATAAAATTGACACATCACCCAAACAGAGTCTTATTAATTTTAAAAGTCTAAATGCCTACAGGCGTTAAACCACTAGAAAATGCGACAATTTCTCTTACATACAGGCATTTACTAAATATCCTACTCTCAAGCCTTAATAACAATATTAATTTGGATTAATTTTGTATGTCATTGTATAATATAAAAAATTGGCAAGTATGACATTCAATACAAATATAACAGGCTTATTTAACACACATGCTAAAAGTAATGTTGATATAGGTTGAACAAATAGATATGCATTACAAAATGGCTGTGTGTTAAGTGCAGTGGATCAGGGTTTTAATTTTTTCCCAAAGTTTTAAAAAGACCACTGCACTGTCCCCCGGTGGAATGGAGCAAAACTGATGGGGGTACTGTCGGGAGAACCCCACTACTGTGCACACTTGGGACCTCATTCAGACCCGCTCACAAGCGGGTCGATGGTAAGGGCCTGCACACGCACAGCGCTCACACTGCGAGTGCGCAAGCCCCGGAGCGAGTGACAAATGCACTCGCTCCGGGGCTCGCTACAAAAGGGGCGGCTGTCGATGTTGTTAAAATGCTGTTAATAAACTGCTTAATGATCCTATACAAAGATGAAGTCACTAATGGACCCAATGAAATTGTCCATATAATAGAATGGAATTGTGTAGTTGATAATGTCTAGTAACTCTGCTAATGAATATAGCAGAAGATGGCGTGGCTATAGATAGCCTGATGTACAGTATTCACATGAAGTTCACATACCCATAAGTATCACCTCCTCGGATGGGCAGATCTGTCACTGCTGTGACTGATGTATCCTCCGGCAGCACAGTGGGATCGCTGTTAATACCAGCTGGATAATAACCCTGCTGTCAGTGGCTAAACCCGTCCGCTGCTGAGGTTGTACCTGTGTCGCACTGGTGGAAGCCGTATCCCGGCGGCCAAATGTTGGTGTGTATCAGAGGGGAAATCCAACACCACACCGTTGTTGGTGGTTATTTTTTGCTGGTTGTCGTTTGGTGGTATTTGTTGTTTTGCTGCTTGGGTTGTTTGAAGTGGAGTGGAGTATTGTAGAACACATCGTTGGATTCAGACTCAGGTAACTGTATCTGACTCCTGCAAACATCATTCCATTGTGTGCATGATATGTTTTTTTTTTAAATTTTGTTTTTGGTAAAAATTTAATTTTTTATTTTATTTTTTTAAATTTCTTTAGGAGTTTTCCTGCCCACTCTTTAGTGGTTCTAGGTAAGTGTATGTGACTCATGGTTTTTTTTGTTTGTTTTTTTGAGGTTTGGTAATGCTTTTGGTTATCTTTTTATTTAAAGTATATTTTTAATTTTATGTTCCTTTTTTTATTTTCTTTTTTAAAATTTCTTTAGGAGTTTCCCTGCCCACTCTTTAGTGGTTCTAGGTAAGTGTATGTGACCCATGGCTTTCTTTGTTTGTTTTTTTGTGGTTTGGTAATATTTTTGGTTATTATCTTTTTATTTAAAATGTTTTTCATTTTATGTTCATTTTTTTTCTTTTTTAAAATTTCTTTAGGAGTTTTCCTGCCCACTCTTTAGTGGTTCTAGATAAGTGTATGTGACTCATGTTTTTTTTTTTTTTCTGATTTTTTTTGGGGGTTTGAAATTCAATTTGTTAGCACATAAAAACAAGTAATCTAGTTGTGTTTTACTTCTACTTCCTATAAAATAATTTTTATCCTCAAATTATTACTATTTTATTTCTAACCCAAAAAACACATGTAGGTGTTCCAGAAGATGGCACTGCCAAACCCTGTAAGAATATGCTGCATTATGACTAAGCTAAGTATTTTGAATTTTATTTAGAAGTTTCAATATCAGCACCACTAAATTTCCCAAAATCAACATTTCAGAGCAACATGGGCCAGCTCATCATAGCCATGTTGCCACACCCAAACCTACCTCGGCCTCCTCCTCAGCGTAAGCATAGGAGATATTTAGAACATGTGTCATCCTTTTTGGAATGCCTGATAATGTGGTGTTAACCACTTACAGCCTCCCTCCAACAATTATCCTAGACACTCTTTCAATAATAAAGGATGATCTAGAAAGTCAGATTCACATTCCTACAGCAATCCCACCACTAACACAATTGTTAGCGGTGTTACATTTCTGTGCCTCAGGGTCCTTCCAGACCACTGTGGGTCTGGTGGGTGGCCTCTCCCAGCCATCCTTCTCCAGGATCCTGAGGCGTGTGCTAGATGCATTTTTGAATCATCTAGCACAATTTATTAGTATGCCTTTGGATATGGAAGCCCTTGTTGTGGTTAAGCAGAAGTTTATGGACATTGCAGGTTTTCCACTCGTCATAGGGGTAGTGGATGGCACTCACATAGCACTTCAGCCACCTGCACACAATGAACACATATTAAGGAACCATAAACATTTCCATTCAATGAAAGTGATGGTGTTATGTGATGCCTCCCTCCAGATCCTCTCCCTGAATGCGAAGTTTCCAGGCTGCTCACATGATGCATAGGTCATACAGCATTCAGGGATTTAGCTTCTTGGTAAGTCAAAATACAGTATGTTACTAGTGTTTTTTTTTTTTGGTCCTTCAAAAAACTTATGGTGTCTCATTTCCAACAGGTGACAGTGGCTATCCTTGTACGCCCTGCCTGCTGACTCCTTATTTGACACCCACACCAGAACCACAAACTCAATTTAATGCCACATTTACTGCTCAGGCAGGTGGTGGAGCGCTGTATCCACCTTTTAAAGGGCCGGTTCAGATGTCTCCACCACTCTGGTGGCGCACTCATGTACTCGCCGGATATGGTTTCTCGGATTGTGGTCCTGTATGGGATATTTCACAACATTGCAATAAGGAGTCGAGTACCCATGCAGCCAGAGGATGCCTTGCCTGAGGATGGCCTCCAGGAGGTAGGTGGTGTGAGACTGTCCGGGGAGGCCATGATGTTGTGGCTCATTATTTTAGGTATGTATTGCTAAATTATGTTGAAACAAATAATAAAAAAACTGTCATATTCATCATTATTTTTCTCTTTTGTTTTTTTGTAGTTTTAAGCAATCAACATGTTTCTAATTTTTTTTTTATCCCTATACCCTACCACAATGACAACAACTAACCAAAATAACACATTGTGAATGCCCTTGACTATGCTTGGATAAACGACAACCCTTTTCCTGGCTTGAACAACCATGTGTTTGACATTTTTGAACAGGTCTTGATTTTGTTTGGTAAAAAGATTTACATTGTATATACCTTGTGTTTGTTTTATTGTTTGAACTTTGAGAAATTATAAATGTTTTAATAAGCCATAATTAACCTGAACACATTCTGCATGTTCCTGAAACATTTATGTGCATTTTTTTTTGTTTTTTTGGACCATATTGTCTTTTCAGTTACAATGTTTATTTTTTATTTAAAAAAATGCTTCAAAAAAACACATTAAACAAGTTTTCCAAAAATTAGTACCTGAATGTCCATATCTTAGTGCGTTGAATTTTGGGTGTACAATTTAATTTTTTTTTTTGATACAACATTGTTAGGCATGCACAATAATATATCAAGTCTGTTTTTTGGGAAAAAGCACCAACATTTTTTTGAGTACAAAAATACATATCAAATCTTTTGAATTTAAATTGACCACAAAATTAAACAAACAATATTGTGAAAACATTAAGGGCAAAACCCATTTATACGCCTGGATTACACAGCTTTATACTTTAAAAATTAGGACAAAATATGTAAATTTTCACAAATTTAATTCGTAAAGTAAAATTAAATTTTAAACAAATCAAACTCAGGCAAGGTCCAAGGCTTGTATGATATTTCCAATGCTGTTTTGCGCATTGTCTAAAATTTCGTTGAGATTTTACAGCTCCTCCCACAAAAAGGCAAAAAGCATCAGTGGATCTGTAGAGTAGAAAAGTGTAACATTTAATAATTGGACAAAATATGAGGCACAAACATTGCTCAATTTCAGTTTAATTTGTGACCTACAAAGTGTGTGGGACACAATGAAGTTGATGTATACCCCATAAAATTATTATTTTGATTCTTAAAAATTTTGAGGCCTAGCAAATCCAAAATAAAATGGCAGGTATTTAGTGATAATGTCTAAATGTGTTTTTTTCGACAACCAAAAAAAATTAAATTCAAAATCAAATTGTATTTGTTTTGCCTAATTGAAAAAAAACATGGCAAAAATCCACATAGACAAAACTTTGAATTTGTTTATATTTTTAGGCTTAGAATTTTTAAAATAAAAAAATTATATGGACTGTAAACATTGAACGGAACAAAGGACAGACTACTATTTAGAGGAGTCCACACGGATTAATGTTGACCAGATTATGTTATTTTTAAATGTAATTTACTCCAAAAAAAAACATTTTAGGATAATTTTCTAAAAAGGGATAATGGCTAAGTCGCCTTAAAGCCAACAATGTAGACCTTTTTTAACAATAAATGTAACCAAGAATAGACGACCAAAAATGTTTAAGGGGAAAAATCACACAACACGCAACAAGGCCTTAATTTTTAAAAAAATTCAAAAAATGTTGTTTATAAAAAAAAAACATGTACAAGTAGACACAAACATGCTGTAAATATGAAGACATTTCAAAACATAAAATAAAGATGATAGTAACAAATACCATAAATATGTTGCCGAGAAGATGGCTCCTCCTCCATCAGGAGTGGGTGGGCCATGAACTTTTCTGGGGGAGTGATGTTCCCGGAAGAGCCTGGATGAGGAGGGGAATTTGGGGAAGAGTGGGCAGGGGAGGGAGGGCCACTTTCAGAATTGTGGCCCAGGGAGGGAGGGTTACTTGGGGAGTATGGGGGCGGGAAGTGAGTGATGGTTTGGGAAGGAGATGGGTTAGGAGGGAATTTTGGGACGGATTGCGTCCACGATGACGTCTCCTGCTCCGTCTATGCTGCTGTCCTAAGAATCGAAAAATGACAAGTCCAAATTTTAGTTAAGCAATATCCAAAAAAAACAACAACAAATTTATCAAAAAACAAACAAAAAAAATAAAGGAATGTATTTACCTCAAACTGAACAATAGGTAAAACATACACTAGTTTGATTTTTAAAAAAACTGTAAAAAAAAGCTTCACATAAAAATAAATGAAATAAAACGCAAATGCATACTTACTCCGGCATATTTGCGCCCGCAGACTTAGCAATATCTGTGGCGAACACCGACGGAGGTCCGACCACCGGCGCTCAAGTTGTGCAATATTGTGCTGAAATCTGAGCGCACGCAGCCGGCGCCGCACCACTGCGTAAGCCTGCCTTTTGAGGATATTCCGAATAGGGGGATCAAGATGGCCCAGGCGACTGTCCATTACTTCCACCAGCACCATCAGCTCTGGACGTGTAAATGCTGTGGCTCTCATGATGGCAATGGCAGGTTTTACAGTAAACAACAATTATAAATGGATAACCAGAAAAATGATTGGCTAAAAAAAACATATTTTTAAAAAAATGATTTCTATTGGACAAAGCATTATTCATGTGACTAAAAAACAACATTCATAATAGCAACTCGGATTGGCTCAAGCCCTTTATGTGCGAATGCAAATTTAAATATGCAAAATTACACAAACTAACATTCATAATGTTAAGTTTCTCAAGCATTTCACAACAACAAAACATTATTAACCAAAAAACCAGGTTTAAAATATTTTATTTAAAAAAAAAACACTAGCAGAAAGACATCAGCATGACCTGAATGACATTTGAACAATAAAGTTTTTACACCAATTGAAAGGGATTAAGAAAAAACAAACAAAACTTTAGAACACTAATTACATAATTGACAAGTAGATAGCAACAAGTGCATGGAAACATGATATGTGTGCATCAAGCGGCCGCAACCATCAGAAGAAAATTAACATACAGCGACTGACAACGACCGACTTGATCGTTAGCTGCTATTACTCGTTAGCTAGAGGAGGTGCTTTGTTCATGTATGGGCGTCACTTTGGTTGCGATCGTCCGGCCATACAATTGCTTTTTAAAGAGATTCTCGATCGTTAGGCGTACGACCGAGCAGCCGCAACGACCGCCTCTGAATGAGGTCCTTAGTCTCTAATATATTACTGTGTATTAAAAATATTCTATTAATCATACATATGATTTATGTGTGTTTGTGCAGCGGTTTCCACCTATTTCTTTATTAATCTTAAATGGTGCTCCAACCAATCAGCTCCTAACCGTCATGTGTTTAAAAAATGACAGGAGCTGATTGGTTGGAGCACCATTTAAGATTAGTAACGAGCAGAGGCATAGCGTGTTACCAGGGTGCCCGGAGCATGTGCATGCTATGGCACCCCCCCTCCCATGTGTTCCAGGGAGGAGGTGTGTCCAGCATATGGGGTTAAATTAAAGGGATGTAAAAATAAACAATAGGAGAGGTACTGAAATGATATATTCCAGCCCACTAAAGTAATTCTATTAATAAAATTAAAATAATAACAATAAAATAATGTGATTTCTCTGCAATGGGGAACCTCTAATCTGTCTTCCCCCCCTAAATGATTGTAGCAGGCCCCCATTAACTATAATACTCATTTTTACACCCTCACTGATTGTAGCAGGCCCCCATTGTCTATAATACTCATTACACCCACCCCACATTACTGTCCCACTTAACTCACTGATAGTGCCATATCCCCATCCCCTGTTATACACATTTTTACACACCTCACTCACTGACCACAATATATAGCTGTTCCCCGTACTCACACCCCTATTAACTGATTGTAGCAGGCTCCATCCCCTATAGAATTCCTTAGCCACTGACTTATTATAGGTGTCCCCTTCCCCTCACTGATTGTAGCAGGCCTCAGGGGTGGATTTACCGCTAGGCAACCTAAGCAGCCGCCTGGGGCCCGGCATGTCCCAAGGCGCCCGTAGCTGGGCCCCCCTGAAATCTTGTCAATAGAGAGAACCTGGCCCTGCTGCCAGCTGCGCACACAAGCAGCAGGCAGTATAGTGTTAGCTGCACAGGGGGAGGAGGAGGGAAGAGGCGGAGTTACAGGCCAGGGCAGGGGAATCTAGACACTACCATTGGGTCTGGGTGCCGTGATCAGGCAGTGTTCTGTGTTCTGCAGAGCACTGTGACAGCCGCTGCAGCAAAGTTTTTTTATTTTGTATATTGGCACAGCGCATGTGACTTCATGACGTCACACACCTGGCACCGTTGAGAGAGACTGAGACCGCCTGAGAGGAGCCACTGAAGAAGAGGTGGTGTCTGGATTCCCTTCGCGTAGAAGAGAAGAAGAGCATCAGGGAGGGAGTATCACG
The DNA here is from genome assembly GCA_031769625.1 of Taudactylus pleione. NCBI lineage: Eukaryota > Metazoa > Chordata > Amphibia > Anura > Myobatrachidae > Taudactylus > Taudactylus pleione. The sequence goes on along the minus strand of JAUIMM010000243.1, from coordinate 3,950,614 downwards.
ATCTCTGTGGGGGACTCCCCTGTAGTGGGGGTGAAAGCGGGAGTCCCGGGTTGCGGGAGGAATCGTAAGCGTGGGGCCTGTATATAAGACTTCCTCATCCATGGACGTCAAATGTTGACAAGACCAGTACAAAGGTGCGGAGTCTAACCAGCCGGGATGTGTTCACCAGTGACCCCACCAATCGAGATATGGGTTTAGCTGCACCTAGCTGGCAGGTCGTGGTCCTTTGCACTGGTGTCTAACTCCGTGTGAATGGAGTCAGATTATACAATGGCCCGAGAGAACACACTTTTAAATAGAAGTGTCGTCTAGGAGAGAGGGGTTGAAGCCAGTTGATGGAGACAGATCCGAATAGCTATCCGGAGGGTTCTTGGACGCTACCTTACGTCAAGGAGACACTAGGTGAATACTTGGACTTGGACGCTAACATGAGTAGAGGAGGTGAAAACCTTGCATGCAGGTAAGATGTTCCGTACACTGCTGCAGAGAGAGTAAGTAAATTTGCACACAGGCTAGATGACAAACACACTGTTGCGGAGAGAGATGGTAATCGTCCGGCACACAGGTAAGACGACAAACGCACTGTTGCTCGAGGATGTCAGCAAAATCCACAAAAGACTCGGGAGAACCTGGAACGAGGTAGCAGCAAAGAAGCACTCATAGCGACAACGTTGCACAGGCAACTTCCTGTGATCCGGAGTCTGGCTTTATCCCCAGCAGTAGCAAATCATTGGTGTACAGCGTCAGCTGACCAGTAGCATGCTACCATTGGGTATGGAGTTGTCAGGTGATGCTGTGAGAGTCTATAATAATTTATGGTGATTATTTAAAACATACTGTATGATTTATCAGAAAAAGCCATTTTCCTTTACACAAATATCATGAGATTGAGCCAGCATTATACTGAACGAGCAGTTACAAGACAACAGCAGCTGAAGGATCCCAGAATAGGATACTAACAGGGGTATTCAATATGGAACCGAAAACATTGTTTTTGCGTTAATATCGTAGGTATGACGTCATTATCGCAGGTTTTACTTTTACACCGTATTCAATTTCAAAGACTTATCGCAGTTTTGAAAAGTCTTTGATAAAAAACGGGGATAACTTTTCACCATTGAATAGGTGTCGAAAAAAAGTGCAGAATTGGGGTTTAGGGGTGCAGGCTTAAAAAAAATAGCCTGCACCCCTGGGAATGACATTTAAAAAAGAACTGTGTCAAAAAAAGTTTTAAAAAAAAATAGGGACACCCCAAAAAATTTATTTAAAAATTGGGGTGGAAAAAAAAAATTGAGAAAAAATTGTATAACAATAAGGAAATAGGTTCAGGGCTATTCTGCAAGTATGCGGCAGGTGTTTTGAAGAATAGAATTATAGCGGCAGGTGCACAAATGCAGAATTTTTACAAATTTACTTTAGGGACTTAAAAATATGCTAGTACCCATTTTCATGTACCCCAAATTTGATGGGACCACTTAAAAAAATGAAAAAAATAACCTAAGTGCTCTTCTGCAACACTTCTTCAATGTCGGCAAAAAAACACCTGCTGCGGCTATTTAAATGCCCGACTTTCATTTAAAGACTAAAACGGGGGTACCCATTGTGTTCCCCCATGTTTTTACAACTTTAAAGGAAAAATTCGTAACTTTACGCAAATCCAACTTCGGAGTTTTCCGTTTTCGTTAATTTTATATTGAATACGGGGATAAGCGGGAGCGCGCCCAATAGTTTAACGCAGGTAAAAACTCCGATATGAAACATTAACTTCGACAGTGAAGTTAACGTTTCATATTGAATACCCCTCTAAGTCTGGACACTGTGAAAAAAAAAAACTGAAGATGCATTGACACATCCTATGTACTTGTTAAACCAATCATATGTATTCTTTTCTGTCAAACCATTTTTGGCAAATGTTTGTGACAGCAGTTTTCTGAACTTATAAAAGACGTGCTCAAAGGGGATGTACCTCTGAGAGCTAAGTGCAATTCATCACAAGTGTGTGTGTTGAGTTTCCTTATCTTCACAGCTGGCTGTAAGGAAAATTAATATAATAGGAGCAGCGTTTCTCATACCATGATCCAGGGGTAGGAAGCCTCGTCACCCCAACATTTCAAACTGTCATAGCTGCATCAATGCCTGCCACCGCAGAAACAGGCACGAAGCAAACCAAGGCAGTACACATGGCACTAAGCACCTGACCTCTGACCACATGGGAGATCAAGGGAAGCCGGCGCAGAGGTGAGCAACGGCCAATCCTAGGCTGCAACCTGACAGGGAGAGTGGAGACCCTGAGAATGGTAAGTGAGGCTGCTGCACGGTGTGCTGCTGGGCTGACACTGAAGTGTGTGTGTGTGAAGGAGTCTCAAATGCTCAGGCACTTCCTCTGACTCACACAGTAAGCTCCCCAAAGGCTAGGCAACGGATCAAACTGGGCTGAAGGATTTCGTATGCCACAACCATGTGACCTATGATGGCAGGGGAAGGGGTAAGGTCAGTGGGCTACAAGTTTTACTATCCACCTGTTAACTGTACCCTGTCCTTTCCCTGTCCCCTCTGTCCTGGTCCTGTCACCTCTGTCCTGGCCTTGTCACCCCTATCTCCTGTCCCCTCTGTTCTATCCTGGCCCTGTCACCCCAGTCCTTTCCATGTCCCCTCTCTTTTGGTTCTGTCACCTTTTTCCTGGTCCTGTTAATACTGTCCTGGACCTGTCACCTTTATGCTGCCAGACTGTCCTGTCCTGTCCCTGTCACCGCTGTCCTGGTCCTATCACCTCTGTCCTGGCCCTGTCACCTCTCTCCTGTCTTTCTGTTTCGCCTCTGTCCCTGTCACCGCTGTCCTGTTACCTCTTTACTGCTCTGTCCCCACTGTCCTGTCCCCTCTTTCATGTCCCTGTTACCACTGTCCTGTACAGGGGCGTATTTATAATGGGTCCAGGGGGAGGCCACACCGCCATGGGTGCCAAGAGGGGGTGGGAGCGGGTACAGTTTACCGGGGCCCGGGCTTGCTAGAGGGGCCCGGAAGGGCCCGGGTCCGGCGTCGCCCCCCCTCCCTCACAGCAGCTTAGCACACAGCTTGTGCTGGGTTGCAGTGTTTTCAAGGGGGCGTGGCCACACCTCCCGCTATTACAACACGCCCCCTCCTTTCCCCGGGCCCGGCCAGGCTCTCTATGGCCCTGCACACCACACACCCTGCACCCATATTATACTTACCTCCCTGGAGTCCCACGTCGGTGCTGTTCTCTGCACTGTAAAAACGGCTGAAAAATGGCCGCAGCGCCCACTTTCCCATTGTTTACGCAATTGCGCAATACAGGGAAAATGGCTGCCGTGGCCATTTTCCCAGTAACCTGCGCATGCGCTATAGTCTGGGCACACTCTAGTGGCCAGAGTCTATAAGTTTGGCGCTGGCCACCGGATGGAGAAGAAGGGTGGCCGCGCACCGCTCAGTGCTCTGCCAGCCACCGGACAGAGAGGAGGGTGCCTGTGATGGAGACGGCACACAGGCCCCCTCCTCTCTAGAGATGCCCCTGGTCCTGTACCTGCACCCGTCTCTGCTGTGCCTCTGTTCTATCCTGGCCCTGTCTCCCCTGCCCTCACTGTCCTGGTCCTGTGTCCCTGTCCCCTTTGTCCTGTCACCGCTGTCCTGTTACCTCTTTATTGATCTGTCCACACTAGGGGTGTGCACCGGCCACTTTTCGTGTTTTGTGTTTTGGTTTTGGATCTGGATCTTTCTTCGTGTTTTGGATCTGGATTGGTTTTGCCAAAACCACCCTTCCGTGTTTTGGGTTCTGGGTTTTGTGTTTTGGATCTGTATTTTTTTGAAAAAAAGCATAAAAACAGCTAAAATCACAGAATTTGTAGGTTTTTCTGCTCCTATGCTATTATTAACCTCAATAACCTTAATTTCCACTCATTTCCAGTCTATTCTGAATACCTCACACCTAACAATAGTGTTTTTATGTCCAAAAGGTTGCACCGAGGTAGCTGGATGACTATGCTAAGCGACACGAGTGGGCGGCACAAACACGTGACCCATCTAGGCGTGAAACTGCAGTGGCAGACAGGATGGCATTGAAAAACTAGGCCCCAAACTGTACATAATGCAAAGAAAAAAAAGAGGTGCAAGATGGAATTGTCCTTGGGCCCTCCCACCCACCCTTATGTTGTATAAACAGGACATGCACACTTTAACAAACCAATCATTTCAGCGCCAGGGTCTGCCACACAACTGTGGCTGAAATGATTGGTTCGTTTGGGCCCCCACAAAACAAGCTGGCAATTAATCTGTCCCTGCACATACTGGCTCTACGGAGGCAAGAAGTCGTCCTCATCCTCCTCATCCACAGATTCCTCACCCTCTTCAGTGTTATGTACATCCTCATCCTCACAGAGTATTAATTCGTCCCTGCTGGAACCACAGGTCCCTCTGTACGTTCTGGAGGCTGGTCTCCCTGGAAGAGTTGATAATTCATTTTATGAACATCATCTTCTCCACATTTTGTGGAAGCAACCTCCTACGCCTTTCGCTGACAAGGTTCCCGGCTGCACTAAACACTCTTTCGGAGTACACACTGGAGGGGGGGCAACTCAGGTAAAATAGAGCCAGTTTGTACAGGGACCTCCAAATTGCTTCTTTTTCCTGCCAGTACAGGTACGGACTGTCTGACATGCCTACTTGGATGCTGTCACCGATGTAATCCTTTAACAGACAGACGCACGCTTGTCGCTGCTGCTTTGAGGATTCAAGTGCGGCTACAGCCCACACAATTCACAAAGACAGAAAAAAAAAAAGAATATTTTTATTGTTTGTGGAGCACACTTTGAGGGTTACACCACCCTTTAACAGACAGACGCACGCTTGTCGCTGCTGCTTTAAGGATGCAGGTGCGGCTACAGCCCACACAATTCACAAAGACAGAAAAAAGAAGAAGAATATTTTAATTGTTTGTGTAGAACACTTTGAGGTGTCACCACCCTTTAACAGACAGACGCACGCTTGTCGCTGCTGCTTTAAGGATGCAGGTGCGGCTACAGCCCACACATTTCACAAAGACCGGAAAAAAAAAGAACAATATTTTAATTGTTTGTGTAGAACACTTTGAGGTGTCATCACCCTTTAACAGACAGACGCACGCTTGTCGCTGCTGCTTTAAGGATGCAGGTGCGGCTACAGCCCACACAATTCACATAGACAGAAAAAAAAAGAACAATATTTTAATTGTTTCTGTAGCACACTTTGAGGGTGTCACCACCCTTTAACAGACAGACGCACGCTTGTCGCTGCTGCTTTGAGGATGCAAGTGTGGCTACATCGCACACAAGTCACAAACACATTAAAAAAATAGTTTTTTATTTTTTGGAACACTTTGAGAGTTACACCACCCTTTAACAGACAGACGCACGCTTGTCGCTGCTGCTTTAAGGATGCAGGTGCGGCTACAGCCCACACATTTCACAAAGACCGAAAAAAAAAGAACAATATTTTAATTGTTTGTGTAGAACACTTTGAGGGTGTCACCACCCTTTAACAGACAGACGCACGCTTGTCGCTGCTGCTTTAAGGATGCAGGTGCGGCTACAGCCCACACATTTCACAAAGACCCAAAAAAAAAGAACAATATTTTAATTGTTTGTGTAGCACACTTTGAGGGTGTCACCACCCTTTAACAGACAGACGCACGCTTGTTGCTGCTGCTTTAAGGATGCAGGTGCGGCTACAGCCCCCACAATTCACAAAGACAGAAAAAAGAACAATATTTTAATTGTTTGTGTAGCACACTTTGAGGGTGTCACCACCCTTTAACAGACAGACGCACGCTTGTCGCTGCTGCTTTAAGGATGCAGGTGTGGCTACAGCCCACACATTTCACAAAGACCAAAAAAAAAAGAACAATATTTTAATTGTTTGTGTAGCACACTTTGAGGGTGTCACCACCCTTTAACAGACAGACGCACGCTTGTCGCTGCTGCTTTGAGGATGCAAGTGTGGCTACATCGCACACAAGTCACAAACACATTAAAAAAATAGTTTTTTATTTTTTGGAACACTTTGAGAGTTACACCACCCTTTAACAGACAGACGCACGCTTGTCGCTGCTGCTTTAAGGATGCAGGTGAGGCTACAGCCCACACATTTCACAAAGACCGAAAAAAAAAGAACAATATTTTAATTGTTTGTGTAGAACACTTTGAGGGTGTCACCACCCTTTAACAGACAGACGCACGCTTGTCGCTGCTGCTTTGAGGATGCAGGTGGAATCTAGACGGGATTTGGAACCGAGGACACACTACCTCCATCAATTGTCTAAATCCCACTGCACTAATGTCGGATACCGGACGCACGTCTAACACCAACATAGCAGTCAAGGCCTCAGTTATACGTTTTGCTTCAGGATGACTGCTGTCGTACTTCATCCTCATCGCTAGGGACTGTTGGAGGGTCAATTGTTTAGTAAAAGTAGTGATGTTCCTACTTCCTCTCTGGGATGATGAACAACTCCCAGCAGCAGCAACAGCACTAGGAGGAAGAGGTTCTTGATCTTTCCCTATTTTATTTTTATCGGAGAAAGTTTGGTCCTCCATTTATGTTATATTGATATATATACGTGCGGCTAAAGCGCACACAAACACAGAAAATATTATTTTATTTTTGCTGGAGAGTAGTGCACTTTGTGGGTTACACCACCCTTTAAGAAATGAGCCAGCCGGCTCTTTACTTATGGGACACAGGCGCACGCTTGGCGCTGCTCCTTTGTTGATGCACGTGCAGCCACAGTGCACACAATTCACAAACACAGAAAATAATTTTTTTTTTGGTTTGGACTGGAGTGTACTTTCGGGGGTTACAGCACCCTTAACGGTCAAGCCAGCCGGCCCTTTACTTATGACACAGGCGCACGCTTGGCACTACTTTGTTGATGCACGTGCGGCTACTGCGCACACAATTCACAAACACAGAAAATAATTTTTTTTTGGTTTGGACTGGAGTGTACTTTCGGGGGTTACAGCACCCTTTAACGGTCAAGCCAGCCGGCCCTTTACTTATGACACAGGCGCACGCTTGGCACTACTTTGTTGATGCACGTGCGGCTACTGCGCACACAATTCACAAACACAGAAAATTATTTTTTTTTAGGTTTGGACTGGAGTGTACTTTCGGGGGTTACAGCACCCTTAACGGTCAAGCCAGCCGGCCCTTTACTTATGACACAGGCGCACGCTTGGCACTACTTTGTTGATGCACGTGCGGCTACTGCGCACACAATTCACAAACACAGAAAATAATTTTTTTTTTGGTTTGGACTGGAGTGTACTTTCGGGGGTTACAGCACCCTTAACGGTCAAGCCAGCCGGCCCTTTACTTATGACACAGGCGCACGCTTGGCACTACTTTGTTGATGCACGTGCGGCTACTGCGCACATAATTCACAAACACAGAAAATAATTTTTTTTTTGGTTTGGACTGGAGTGTACTTTCGGGGGTTACAGCACCCTTAACGGTCAAGCCAGCCGGCCCTTTACTTATGACACAGGCGCACGCTTGGCACTACTTTGTTGATGCACGTGCGGCTACTGCGCACACAATTCACAAACACAGAAAATAATTTTTTTTTTGGTTTGGACTGGAGTGTACTTTCGGGGGTTACAGCACCCTTAACGGTCAAGCCAGCCGGCCCTTTACTTATGACACAGGCGCACGCTTGGCACTACTTTGTTGATGCACGTGCGGCTACTGCGCACAATTCACAAACACAGAAAATAATTTTTTTTTTGGTTTGGACTGGAGTGTACTTTCGGGGGTTACAGCACCCTTAACGGTCAAGCCAGCCGGCCCTTTACTTATGACACAGGCGCACGCTTGGCACTACTTTGTTGATGCACGTGCGGCTACTGCGCACACAATTCACAAACACAGAAAATAATTTTTTTTTTGGTTTGGACTGGAGTGTACTTTCGGGGGTTACAGCACCCTTAACGGTCAAGCCAGCCGGCCCTTTACTTATGACACAGGCGCACGCTTGGCACTACTTTGTTGATGCACGTGCGGCTACTGCGCACAATTCACAAACACAGAAAATAATTTTTTTTTTGGTTTGGACTGGAGTGTACTTTCGGGGGTTACAGCACCCTTAACGGTCAAGCCAGCCGGCCCTTTACTTATGACACAGGCGCACGCTTGGCACTACTTTGTTGATGCACGTGCGGCTACTGCGCACACAATTCACAAACACAGAAAATAATTTTTTTTTGGTTTGGACTGGAGTGTACTTTCGGGGATTACAGCACCCTTTAACGGTCAAGCCAGCCGGCCCTTTACTTATGACACAGGCGCACGCTTGGCACTACTTTGTTGATGCACGTGCGGCTACTGCGCACACAATTCACAAACACAGAAAATATATTATTTTTTTAGCACTTGGGGGGAGCACCCCTGATGGACAGAGCACCCCCTGGGCAACACTACAGCACTCCTTTAGGACTGGGACACTGCACAGGACTTTGGAGTGGACACAGCCCCTATGGAGAACTGACTGCACAACACAGTCCAGCCAGCCCCTATGGACTTTGAAGTAGTGGACACAGCCCATATTAACAACAGCAGCACAGCACAACACAGCCAGCCCCTATGGACTTTGAAGTAGTGGACAACAGCAGCACTACACTACACAGCCCTAACTTCAACCCTCCCTCTTCACTGTCCACAGCCGAGTGAGAAAATGGCGCCGACGCGGGTACCTTATATAGGATCCAAAACCCGCGAGACTCGGAAGGCGGGATGATGACGTTTTGCCTCGATTTCAGATCCGAGTCAGGCGGGAAAAGTCGAGCCTGATTCGGATCGGACTCGGATCGGGGGGGCTCGGGGGGGGTTCGGATTTCAGAAATCCGAACCCGCTCACCCCTAGTCCACACTGTTCTGCCCCTGCCACCTCTGTCCTGTCCCTGTCAAATCTGTCCTGATCCTGTCACCTCTGTCCTGTCCGTCACCTCTGTCCTGATCCCACTGTCCTGTCCCTGTCACCTCTGTCCTTATCCTGTCACCTGTCTGTCCTGATCCCACTGTCCTGTCCCAGTCACCTCTGTCCTGATCCTGTCACCTCTGTCCTGATCCTGTCACCGCTGTCCTGTTACCTCTTTATTGATCTGTCCCCACTGTTCTGCCCCTGCCACCTCTGTCCTGATCCTGTCACCTCTGTCCTGATCCCACTGTCCTGTCCCTGTCACCTCTGTCTTTATCCTGTCACCTCTGTCCTGTCCCTGTCACATCTGTCCTGATCCCACTGTCCTGTCCCTGTCACCTCTGTCCTTATCCTGTCACCTGTGTCCTGTCCCTGTCACCTCTGTCCTGATCCTGAAAATATTGTGCTATGGATTGTTTGAGGGAGGGGGGGCCCAAAAATGTTACCTTGCTTAGGGCCCTATGAGGTGTAAATCCGGCTCTGATATCCCTGATGTCGGTAAGATTTGCCAGCTATTGCCATGGCCATGTGAAATGTGAAGTATTATGGTGGTACTTCTAATACCACACCACCTATTCTTCTAACAATTTAAAATTATTTAATCATTTGAAAAATCTTTTTTTCCATAATTAAGAAAAAGTCTTAATGTCCATATTTGTACTTATTTTCTTAAATAAAAAATACATATTTTTTATTTTTAAACTCTTTTTAGTTTTATTCACACTTTAGTGGAAATGAAAGCCCAAATCTGTCAATCCAGTTCAGATGGGCTTAACAAAGCGATTTGTTAACCCTTGGGCAGGAGTGCTGAGAGCTGCCTCGGTAACGGGTACTAAGGAGGGGGTGAACACATCTTGGGGAGACGTGGCAACACCTCCTCAAAAAGTGTTTTCCATGGCACCGCAACAGCACAGGGGCTGCCGATGGCCTCACTGGGGGACATTTGTTCTCCCTCAGCAGCTCTGCAAAGGGTACCCCCCTAGCCGCTGCCCCAGACCAGATTCCCCGCTGACAAGCCCGGGTAATTAGTACCAGCCCCTTCCCCCTTTGTGCCACTGCCCTTACGATTTGGGCAGGTATCATGGGGAAACTGAGTTGCGCTGGGCAGATGTTGATAAGAGGTTCTTTTTAGCATCATGATAAGCAGCAATACAACTGTTACATATATTACCACAGTGTATTTATGAAAAATAGGTGCCTATATCTTTGAATTGTACCATTTCCTTTCAACAAAATGAAATCGTCTAGTTCAGACAAGAGGCATCAAAATTACACTGCTTTAAAAACACAAATAAGCCATTTTTTAAAATGTAGTTCTAGGTACATGTCTTTTTTAAGTATATTTAGATACTTTAAGCTGTCAAATGTGTAATTTACAGTGGCTTAACTAGGGTCTTCGGAGCCCAAGGCAAGTTTCAGATTGGCGCCCCCCCCCATTAAACAGACATATATATCTTGCGCGCCGTAGGCGTGCGCCAAAAATATGGGCGTGGTCACCTACCAGAAGGGGCGTGGCTACTGAAAATGGGGTATGCCAACATGACACGCCACCCATTTTTTGTCACATTCCTTTACATTCCATATGCTAGATAGATTTGAGTGCGCTGATCACCTAGATAGTATATCCTGATTATGACAGGCTGCTCCTACAGCAGGATCTGCACCTGCTAATATGATAAACAAGAAAAAAGGTGTGTATGTAGCGCTAGTCAAGATCAGGTGACCACGATGTGTAAATTGTATTTATTAAAACTCTTATAAAAAATTAGAACGCGCACACAGGATACAATAAATGATAAGTATCAAATCACAAAAAAAAAACGTGGGTAAAGAGCATCTGAGAACACCTGGAGATGTAATGCGGAACTGCTTAAGACGGAGTCTCTGCTACCTTGTATTTATCCGTATTACATCTCCAGGTGTTCTCAGATGCTCTTTACCCATGTTTTTTCTGTTATTGTGATTTGATACTTATCATTTATTGTATCCTGTGTGTATAAGAGTCTTAATAAATACAATTTACACACCGTGGTCACCTGATCTTCACTAGCGCTCCATACACACCTTTTTTCACATTCCATATGCACCTTACCTTTGCGATAGTTTCTCACAATGTGGAACCTCTGAAGAAATGTATCCTCCCTGGAATGATGGCGTCTTCAGTCGGTATTCACTATTCATGTAGGTCACGTTGTCCGGAAGATGCCTGTTTGTGTGTTAAAAAAGTAATCATAAATCAGCGGTTCAACCAGACTCGTTCCCCCTGTGTAGCTTCCTTCCCCTGCGCATCTCAGCCACACCATCATCTCACTGCATCCTCTCTTAGCCACACCATCATCTCCCTCCCTGTGTCATCTCTTCTTAGCTACACCATCCCTTCCTCCTGCGTCGTCTCTCAGCACACCATCACCGCACCCCCCCCTGCGTCAATTCTCAGCACACCAACAACTCCCCAACTAGTCGTCTCTCAGCACACCATCACCGCCCCCCCTGCATTGTCTCTCAGTCAGGCAATCAGCTCCCCCTGCATCATCTCTCAGTCAGGCGATCAGCTCCCCCCTGCATCGTCTCTCAGTTACGTGATCAGCTCCCCCCTGCATCGTCTCTGTCACACCATCATCTACCCCTGCATTGTCTCTCAGCACAGACACAGATACACACACATGCTGACATATATATATATATATATATATATACATACATACACACACACACAGACATATACACATACACACACTGACATATACAGTACACACACTGACATATATATGTGTATATATATATATATATATATATATATACACACATACCCACACTGACACATACACACACTGACACATACACACTGACATATACACATACACACTCTGACATATACACATGCACACACTGACACATATACACACTGACATATACAGTACACTGACACATATATACATACACACACTGACATATACAGTACACTGACACATATATGTATATATGACACAAATAAATATACACATACACACACTGACATATACAGTACACACACTGATATATATATATATATATATATACACACATACACACACTGACACATACACACTGACATATACACATACATATACAGTACACTGACACATATATACATGCACACTGACATATACAGTAAACTGACACATATATACACGCACACACTGACAGCCTACAGACACACATATCTCTTTCACACAAATAAATATACACATACACACACTGACATATACAGTACACACACTGACATATATATATATATATATACATGCACACACTGACACATACACACTGACATATACACATACACACACTGACACATATACAGTACACTAACACATATATACATACACACACTGACATATACAGTACACTGACACATATATACATGCACACTGACATATACAGTACACTGACACATATATACATACACACACTGATATATACAGTACACTGACACATATATACATACACACACTGACATATACAGTACACTGACACATATCGACATGCACACTGACATATACAGTACACTGACACACATATACATGCACACTGACATATACAGTACACTGACATACAGTACAATGACATACACACTGACATATACAGTACACTGACACATATATACATACACACACTGACAGCCTACAGACACAGATATCTCTTTCACACAATTGCAGCCAGCAGCCCCCTCCCCACACATAACACACACCAACCTCCACCCCCCCACACATAACACACACCAACCTCCACCCCCCCACACACATAACACACACCAACCCCCCCTCCCCCATTACCCACCTGCAGTCAGCAGAGAGAGCTGGGGAAGGAAGAATCACTCCTCTCCTAGTACCTGGAGTCAGATGGCAGCTCGTCTCAGGCAGTTCAGGGAACAGGAAGAGCTCTCACTCTCTCATCAACAAGACTGCCTGTGAGGGGCTGCGTGCTTCCACTGCAGCTCACCCTAGAGGCAGCCCAATTAGCAGCAGGCTAGCAGGCATAGTACACTAACCTGCTCGTTATTAGTCGGGATACAATGATGGCAGGAGGGGAAGGGCGGGTGTGCGTGCGGGTATGATGCCCTGCCGGCGCCCCCTCTGCTGGGCTTGCCAGGGCACCCAGGGCATGTGCCCCGCTCGACCCCCCCTAGTTACGCCACTGGTAATTTAATATACGCATATTTACTTTGTATAGCAATGCAAACATACCATGATAATAGACTCTACTCCCTGCACTGTTTCGTGTCTGTAGCACATATAAGCTACAAAACCGAAACAGATCAGCAAAAATGCAAGTTGCAAGGTAGGTGGCTGCCTCTTGCTCTTCAGCATTGTGGAACTACAAAGCACAATATGTCTTGCCAGATAGCAAGCTGGAACTAGTAGTTGCAAAAGAGCCATAGGTTACAATGGTGTACAGCCAACCACATAATGGAGTGGAGTTTCCAATGGCACCTAAAAAAACACTTTAAGAGTTGGGGAGCTGCTCATGCACTATGGGCCAATGCTTTAGCCGGTCCACAGTACCATTTTTTAAAGGTCTGTACCGGCAAATAGGGGCTGTACCGTTTTGTACTAGGTGGGTACAATCTCCCGAATTCTTTAGCAGCACTGCTGGGACACAGGACTCCCGCAGCGCTGCTGAGTGACAGGTGGCTCCGCTCCGTCCTCTGTGGTTCTCTGCAGTGCTCTGACGCAATCACGCCAGTGCCAGTGTACAGAAGTCAGACTGTTAAACCAGCCAGCATAAGCTGCCTCCAGCCCCCATGTAGTACTCATGTTCACGCCCCTTTATCTGTAACCACACCCCCTTTTGTATGTGGCCCCTGTAGTGGATTTTTCCTGTGAAATGTTGGATGGTATGTAAATGCTGCCCTCCCTGCACACTTTCATGTCCTGCTTGGGCTAGCAACAACCACTCTGGAGGCTGACCGCACCCCTTGAGTAGGGTGTCGACAATTTTAACTCTTTTACACTATTTTTGTGGGATCTATCCAGGGGCTGGTGGGTAACTTTTAGCCTGGGGGGGCATACAAAAGCATGTGGCCCCTGCTTTTCTATCAGCAAACTGCAACGAAAAAATTAGTGTAACAAAAATCTCGCAGGAGTTTTTTATTTAATGTGGATGTGGATTAAATAGCCATTTAAATATATATAAAAATTCTTATTTCAAAAAGTTATAAACAAATACAAGCCCAAACTGACAATGCAGTGACTATTCTAGTGTCCTCTGTTCACTGTTCAATACACGGTTGGGCTCTCAGATCCCCCTCTCTTAAACCTTTTTATGAAAAAAGCTATTTCAACACCATCTGAGGCATACGATAAACAGAAGCAATAAAATCCAATAAATATTTGCAAAATTTGAATGATACATTTAAAAATATAGCATTTCTACTATTTTGCAATTGCAAGACACAGGTTATGTGATCTTCAAGAAACAGAAAATTATCGAAATCATCTTCAACAAAAAAAACTTTCATTTCCTGCTTAATACATACAGTATAACTGATACATTATCGCTTTTATCATGCAATAATAAATTTATTTGCATATTTATGCAAAATGCAGCTTGATACATCGGTCCCCCATTATGATGTTCACACATGAGTGTTCCTCTGGTTCCTCAAGACAATCAGTCCTATCTAGACTACCATTACTGACCTGGCTTGCTTATTAAATACCTCTTGTTTGCCATGTCCTGACCTCAATTTGTTCATTTGCCACCAGTGGCGTAACCAGGGTATTTGGAGCCCAGGGCAAATTTGAAAAGGGCAAAAAAAAATGGGCATGGTCACTTAAAAATGGGGCGTGTCAACATGACACACCCCTTTATTTTCACACTGAACATTCCTATCCATATGCACCTTAACCCCAGTAGTACCCCTTATACAGTACCCCCAGTATGCAGTTGTGGTCCCTCTTATGCAGGCCCATAGTAGTGCCCCTTATACAGTATCCCCAGTAGTGGTCCCCCTTATACAGCCCCCAATTAGTTTCCCTTACTCAGTACCCCCAGTAGTGGCCCCCCCAAATGCAGTGCCCCATGTAGTGTTCCCCCTTATGCAGTGCCCCCAGTAGCAGTCCCCACAATGCAGTGCGCCCAGTAGCAGTATCCCCTTATGCAGTGCCCTTTATATGGTGCCCCCAGTAGTAGTCCCCCCGTATGCAGTGCCCTTTATATAGTGCCCCCAGCAGTAGTCCCCCCCCATGCAGTTTTCCCAGTAGTGGTCCCCTTATGCAGGCACCCAGTAGTGATCCCCCTATCCAGTGCCCCCTGTAGTGGCCCTTCCTCCCTTCATATTATTGCCCCCAGTAGTGGTCCCCCGAGTGCAGTGCCTCTAGTAGTAGGCCCCTTTTATAATGCCCCCAGTGGTAGTTCCCCCCCCCCAAGTAGTAGTCCCAAGTAGAGGTTCCCCCTCCCGATTAAGTGCCCCCAGTAGTAGCCGCCCCCCAGTAGAGGTCCTCCCAATAATTGTCCCCAGTAGTAGCCGCACCCCTCCCCCGTTGTGCCCCCAGTAGTGCAGATAGGTTAAAAAAAATATATATATAAAAATATACTTACCTGAATCCACGCTGCTGCTCCGGTCCACGCCGCCGCCGCCCGACAGTCCTCCCGGGCTGGCGCGCTCAGCATTATGGGACAGACGTCATGACGTCTGTCCCATTACCCATTGCAGGAGCCGGACGGAAGCCTGGCTCTTGCAGTGGGTGCTGCAGCAGTCAATGAGAGTCTATCTGACTCTCATTAGCTGCTGTTTAACACACGCATCGCCGCCAGCGCTGGTCCCTGTCCAACGGCGCCCAGGGCACGCACCCCGCTCGCCCTGCCCTAGTTATGCCACTGTTTGTCACTTACCTCAAACTTTCCTGATTACTATTCTATGTTATAAATGCTGAATACACTGCTGCATCAAAATACAACTCCATAATGCCAGAAATCTAGGAAAGAGACCTAAAACAATGTCTGTTGTACTGTAGAATACAATGTTGTTGAGTAACAAAAGAGAATAGATAACACTATACACAGAAGATAACTTTTTAGTCACTACTTCCTCCTAAAGAATTCTCAGTCACTGTTTCTAGCTGCTGCACTTTTTATCTACAGCAGGGGTCAGGGAACATTTTTACCTTTTACCCCAAAATATATTTAGATACGTCGGCTGCTCCTCGTAACTATGGGAGAGACGTCATGACATCTCTCCTATAGTGCGCATGGAGAGAGTCGGAAGCTATAGTTCAGAAGAGAACTCCAGCCTCCGGCTAACGCGGAGCTGCAGGGATGGAGCCGGGCGCCCACTGGTAATAACTCAGCGGACGTCGGGCTTAGAGCCTCCCTGCAGCACAGCCGGGCATGCATATGAATCATTCTATATTATAGAATGATTCATATGTATGCCCGGCTGTCCGTCCATTACCCCCTGGAATTTAATTTTTACCCCATGTGGGGTCATTTATCCCTAACCACTGATATACAGCAATTTATCATTTTATTGTCTTGCCGTATGACAAACACACATCTTACATTTATTGCCAATGAATAGTAAAGGAGTGCTATCATTCCTTAATCCTAATGCTTGTGTTTTGGTTGATATAAAAGACTCCACCAGCAACAATCTTGCACAAATTCTTTATAGTATTATTAATATGATAGTTCTTGGAAAGCTAGGCTTGTTACGGAAAAAATATATTTTAAAATGTGTTCTCTGAAGGTAGTTCAATTTTGTTGTTTTGTTTATGTTTTTCATTATGAAGAATGTCACCTGCAGTCACTGTGGTCAATCCAAATAGGTACGAATTGTGAGTAGCAAGTTTGTTTTTTGAAACTCGCAGACTTCGCACTAATGTACGCTCCCGAGAACTCTCCAATCCAGTTAAAAATGCCTGTTCACGGTACTCGCAGCAGAGCGATAGAAATTAACTGCCAAATGATGTGAGAGAAGTGCATAAAAAAGTGGAGACACCATCTTTGACCACCCAAAATTTATAATTTTGTTAGCCGGACCCTATAGAAAGCTGTTTGTGGGCATTAGGAAGGTACTGTAGGTCTTTAAATGGTGTCAAATGGCTGATTTGTGCTTTTTTTTAAAAAACTGCAAAAAAATTATTAAAAGCAAACTTTTTTAGTTTAATCTCAAATGAATTAAATGAAAAATTAAAAAAAAAGTAGGAATAAAGGTAATATGGGGTACTTTGAGGGCACCATGAAAAATTTCAATTAAAAAAATACTGTAATTAAATTTGGGGTGCCTAAACTAATGAAAAGTTGATTTTGGGGTAGTTTTTACCCCAAAAAATTATGTAATTATTGGACTAATTAAGCTAATTGGAAACTTCCAATTGCCTAATTAGTCATTAGTGGTGGTGTCCAAGGGGTTCAGCACAGTGTCCCAACATTTTAACCTTCAAATAAAGACTTTCCTTTTCATTCCTCACCCTCAGGGAAGTGCGAATGGAAAATGCAAATTCAGTCTGACTGGTTCAGTGCAAGTTGCTAATTGGATTGCAAAATGAATTTGCTGTGCAAATTCAAAGAGAAAATAGCAACTCGCACCTTGCAATTCACACCTAATTGGATTGACCCCACATATGTCAGAATTATTTATGTTTTGTGTAATTCCGGACTTTCTTTGTTTGTTCTATGGGTGCAAAGTTATTATTGAAACATAATAAGACAACAGGGTATTACTCAAACAACAATGCTTCACAATAAAAAATATGTATATTAGTAAATAAACAAATAAACTGATGCCAATATATGTCATATGGCGCTATGGTTACATGAGTCATCATTTAAATAAGGATTTTGTAACATGTCTCTCCTGTATGCTTCTCATGTATGTTGAAAACATAGAAAACATTGGGAAAATGAAATGGCGTTTCCGGGTCAAACATATTAACAAACAGTACAGAGAACAAGAAGGAAATGTTAGAGACACTAACAGATGAAAAAAAAAAAATCTTTGTTTTCCTGTTGAAAAGCTGCGAACAAAAGTAAATTAGCAGAGATAAAGGTGAATATGGGGAATGGGTATAGGAACAGGGGTGGGACCACAAAATAGGACAACGTGGATAACCTCTGACCAAGCATCACTGAAATCACCAAAGGTGAAGAAAGTGGGGTAAGTTAGGAAAACCGCTGTTTACCGCACACGCGTATCCTTAGGAGGTTAGTGTACAGGGGTGAAGGGGGATGGAATCTACGCTTCATAGATAACTAGGGGTCCCAAACTTGGTGGTGGGGGGGCGGGTTCCTGAAATCTTTTTCCATTCAGCTTCTTGAGATCTCAGAATGGAAAGAGCAGTGTTGAAAGAGATAACATAAAGTTGGGAAATCAAGCCCCTGGCCAAGGGGTGATACTTGCAGAGTCATTGAAAAGGGTAAAGTTTCGGTGTACAGAAAGAAGTTGGGGGTACGGAATGCAGAAAATGGTGTATTTGGAAAAATTCAAAAGGCTTAAGTATCTGAGATGGGGACTTCTGTTGAAGCTCTGCTAGGGATAACCATAACCATTGACTCCTTCTGGAATAATCTATGGGAAATTTAAAGCCCACCTGGATCGAGCTACGATATCTCGCCTTAGAAGACCCAGGGGGAAACAAGGTTATGCCAGATAGGGGTCAAGAGAGACATTGGTGAGGTAAGTTGCAGTTTAAAGGAATATAAGCCCCAGAATGTAGTGTCAAATTTGAGCATAGGGAGCAATTTATAAATAGCAGGTCGTTGCATAAGGGATTAGTTCGGGGAGACTAATATAGGCTGATTCTATGTCGAGCCAGGAGGTGGAGCCCAAAGGGGACAAAGAGGCAACAAGTTTAGAGAAATGGGAAGCCAGGTAGTACACTTTGATGTCCAGGAGACCCCTGTCTCCTTTCTGGAATGATCTCTTCAAGACATTGGCCAAAATCCGTGGAGGTCCATGATGCCATATAAAGTGGATGGGGACCTTTTAGATATTGCTAAGGAAGGAGGTGAGTACAGCTACAGTCAATGTATGAAAAAGGTAAAGCTATTTGGGTAAAATATAAATTTTAATGGCTATGATCCTTTTAGCATTTCGGGAGGGAAGAGATCTCCCTGAAGAACATTATTAAAGAGGAAGTGCAGGTGGGGTGTAAGCAAACCTGAAAACTCTTATAATATGCGGCTGTAAACCCACCAGGGCCAGGAGATTTACCGTTTTTCTGTTCTTTTATGGTAAGCTCTAATTCTTCAATTGAGATTTTGGCAATAAGATGTGCATGAGCGCTACAAGACTCAAGAGCATTTTTTAAGTGGAAAGTTAAAGTATATATACGTCACCATGAATTAATACTGTTTGATACTGTAGTTCAGGTCTCTTAAGGAGATAAAATAACTATGTAGGCAAGGGTATTGAAGTATTTCTAAAATAACCACATTTTATTATATCAAATTGGTATAGAATAAAATGATACATACTCTACCTATACTACCAACATATATAATAACAGCAGTACTCCTACATATAAACCAACAGTGCTCAACACATAACACAAGCACTGCCCTCCAATGTAATACCGACAGTGACTTAGTATATTTAGCTTGAAACTTATGTACAGCGATAGTCCTGGATTTCGAAGATTCTCTCTTGTTGTGGATATGAACTGTTTCATTTGCTTTAGCTGTTGAATAGTTCTCATTGCAGTTATTCAAAATGATGTATATGTGTACATTTAAATTATTAAAGAAATCATGTAATGTATTTAAAATAGGGGTGAGCGGGTTCGGATTTCTGAAATCCGAACCCCCCCGAGCCCCCCCGATCCGAGTCCGATCCGAGTCAGGCTTGACTTTTCCCGCCTGACTCGGATCTGAAATCGAGGCAAAACGTCATCTTCCCGCCTTCCGAATCTCGCGGGTTTTGGATCCTATATAAGGTACACACGTCGGCGCCATTTTCTCACTCGGCTGTGGACAGTGAATAGGGAGGGTGGGAGTTAGGGCTGTGTAGTGTAGTGTAGTGTAGTGCTGCTGTTGTCCACTACTTCAAAGTCCATAGGGGCTGGCTGTGTTGTGCTGTGCTGCTGTTGTTAATAGGGGCTGTGTCCACTACTTCAAAGTCCATAGGGGCTGGCTGGACTGTGTTGTGCAGTCAGTTCTCCATAGGGGCTGTGTCCACTCCAAAGTCCTGTGCAGTGTCCCAGTCCTAAAGGGGTGCTGAAGTGTTGTCCAGGGGGTGCTCTGTCCATCAGGGGTGCTCCCCCCAAGTGCTAAAAAAATAATATATTTTCTGTGTTTGTGAATTGTGTGCGCAGTAGCCGCACGTGCATCAACAAAGTAGTGCCAAGCGTGCGCCTGTGTCATAAGTAAAGGGCCGGCTGGCTTGACCGTTAAGGGTGCTGTAACCCCCGAAAGTACACTCCAGTCCAAACCAAAAAAAAAATTATTTTCTGTGTTTGTGAATTGTGTGCGCAGTAGCCGCACGTGCATCAACAAAGTAGTGCCAAGCGTGCGCCTGTGTCATAAGTAAAGGGCCGGCTGGCTTGACCGTTAAGGGTGCTGTAACCCCCGAAAATACACTCCAGTCCAAACCAAAAAAAAAATTATTTTCTGTGTTTGTGAATTGTGTGCGCAGTAGCCGCACGTGCATCAACAAAGTAGTGCCAAGCGTGCGCCTGTGTCATAAGTAAAGGGCCGGCTGGCTTGACCGTTAAGGGTGCTGTAACCCCCGAAAGTACACTCCAGTCCAAACCAAAAAAAAAATTATTTTCTGTGTTTGTGAATTGTGTGCGCAGTAGCCGCATATGCATCAACAAAGTAGTGCCAAGCGTGCGCCTGTGTCATAAGTAAAGGGCCGGCTGGCTTGACCATTAAAGGGTGCTGTAACCCCCAAAGTACACTCCAGTCCAAACCAAAAAAAAAATTATTTTCTGTGTTTGTGAATTGTGTGCGCAGTAGCCGCACGTGCATCAACAAAGTAGTGCCAAGCGTGCGCCTGTGTCATAAGTAAAGGGCCGGCTGGCTTGACCGTTAAGGGTGCTGTAACCCCCGAAAGTACACTCCAGTCCAAACCAAAAAAAAAAATATTTTCTGTGTTTGTGAATTGTGTGCGCAGTAGCCGCACGTGCATCAACAAAGTAGTGCCAAGCGTGCGCCTGTGTCATAAGTAAAGGGCCGGCTGGCTAGACCGTTAAAGGGTGCTGTATCCCCCGAAAGTACACTCCAGTCCAAACCAAAAAAAAAATTATTTTCTGTGTTTGTGAATTGTGTGCGCAGTAGCCGCACGTGCATCAACAAAGTAGTGCCAAGCGTGCGCCTGTGTCATAAGTAAAGGGCCGGCTGGCTTGACCGTTAAGGGTGCTGTAACCCCCGAAAGTACACTCCAGTCCAAACCAAAAAAAAAATTATTTTCTGTGTTTGTGAATTGTGTGCGCAGTAGCCGCACGTGCATCAACAAAGTAGTGCCAAGCGTGCGCCTGTGTCATAAGTAAAGGGCCGGCTGGCTTGACCGTTAAGGGTGCTGTAACCCCCAAAAGTACACTCCAGTCCAAACCAAAAAAATAATAATTTTCTGTGTTTGTGAATTGTGTGCGCAGTAGCCGCATATGCATCAACAAAGTAGTGCCAAGCGTGCGCCTGTGTCATAAGTAAAGGGCCGGCTGGCTTGACCATTAAAGGGTGCTGTAACCCCCGAAAGTACACTCCAGTCCAAACCAAAAAAAAAAATATTTTCTGTGTTTGTGAATTGTGTGCGCAGTAGCCGCACGTGCATCAACAAAGTAGTGCCAAGCGTGCGCCTGTGTCATAAGTAAAGGGCCGGCTGGCTTGACCGTTAAAGGGTTCTGTAACCCCCAAAGTACACTCCAAACCAAAAAAATATATATTTTCTGTGTTTGTGACTTGTGTGCACTGTGGCTGCACGTGCATCAACAAAGGAGCAGCGCCAAGCGTGCGCCTGTGTCCCATAAGTAAAGAGCCGGCTGGCTCATTTCTTAAAGGGTGGTGTAACCCACAAAGTGCACTACTCTCCAGCAAAAATAAAAAAATATTTTCTGTGTTTGTGTGCGCTTTAGCCGCACGTATATATATCAATATAACATAAATGGAGGACCAAACTTTCTCCGATAAAAATAAAATAGGGAAAGATCAAGAACCACTTCCTCCTAGTGCTGTTGCTGCTGCTGGGAGTTGTTCATCATCCCAGAGAGGAAGTAGGAACATCACTACTTTTACTAAACAATTGACCCTCCAACAGTCCCTAGCGATGAGGATGAAGTACGACAGCAGTCATCCTGAAGCAAAACGTATAACTGAGGCCTTGACTGCTATGTCGGTGTTAGACGTGCGTCCGGTATCCGACATTAGTGCAGTGGGATTTAGACAATTGATGGAGGTAGTGTGTCCTCGGTTCCAAATCCCGTCTAGATTCCACCTGCATCCTCAAAGCAGCAGCGACAAGCGTGCGTCTGTCTGTTAAAGGGTGGTGACACCCTCAAAGTGTGCTACACAAACAATTAAAATATTGTTCTTTTTTTTTCTGTCTTTGTGAATTGTGTGGGCTGTAGCCGCACCTGCATCCTTAAAGCAGCAGCGACAAGCGTGCGTCTGTCTGTTAAAGGGTGGTGACACCCTCAAAGTGTGCTACACAAACAATTAAAATATTGTTCTTTTTTTTTCTGTCTTTGTGAATTGTGTGGGCTGTAGCCGCACCTGCATCCTTAAAGCAGCAGCGACAAGCGTGCGTCTGTCTGTTAAAGGGTGGTGACACCCTCAAAGTGTGCTACACAAACAATTAAAATATTGTTCTTTTTTTTTTGGTCTTTGTGAAATGTGTGGGCTGTAGCCGCACCTGCATCCTTAAAGCAGCAGCGACAAGCGTGCGTCTGTCTGTTAAAGGGTGGTGACACCCTCAAAGTGTTCTACACAAACAATTAAAATATTGTTCTTTTTTTTTCGGTCTTTGTGAAATGTGTGGGCTGTAGCCGCACCTGCATCCTTAAAGCAGCAGCGACAAGCGTGCGTCTGTCTGTTAAAGGGTGGTGTAACTCTCAAAGTGTTCCAAAAAATAAAAAACTATTTTTTTAATGTGTTTGTGACTTGTGTGCGATGTAGCCGCACCTGCATCCTTAAAGCAGCAGCGACAAGCGTGCGTCTGTCTGTTAAAGGGTGGTGACACCCTCAAAGTGTTCTACACAAACAATTAAAATATTGTTCTTTTTTTTTCGGTCTTTGTGAAATGTGTGGGCTGTAGCCGCACCTGCATCCTTAAAGCAGCAGCGACAAGCGTGCGTCTGTCTGTTAAAGGGTGGTGACACCTCAAAGTGTTCTACACAAACAATTAAAATATTGTTCTTTTTTTTTTGGTCTTTGTGAAATGTGTGGGCTGTAGCCGCACCTGCATCCTTAAAGCAGCAGCGACAAGCGTGCGTCTGTCTGTTAAAGGGTGGTGACACCTCAAAGTGTTCTACACAAACAATTAAAATATTCTTCTTCTTTTTTCTGTCTTTGTGAATTGTGTGTGCTGTAGCCGCACTTGCATCCTCAAAGCAGCAGCGACAAGCGTGCGTCTGTCTGTTAAAGGGTGGTGTAACCCTCAAAGTGTGCTCCACAAACAATAAAAATATTCTTTTTTTTTTCTCTTTGTGAATTGTGTGGGCTGTAGCCGCACTTGAATCCTCAAAGCAGCAGCGACAAGCGTGCGTCTGTCTGTTAAAGGATTACATCGGTGACAGCATCCAAGTAGGCATGTCAGACAGTCCGTACCTGTACTGGCAGGAAAAAGAAGCAATTTGGAGGTCCCTGTACAAACTGGCTCTATTTTACCTGAGTTGCCCCCCCTCCAGTGTGTACTCCGAAAGAGTGTTTAGTGCAGCCGGGAACCTTGTCAGCGAAAGGCGTAGGAGGTTGCTTCCACAAAATGTGGAGAAGATGATGTTCATAAAATGAATTATCAACTCTTCCAGGGAGACCAGCCTCCAGAACGTACAGAGGGACCTGTGGTTCCAGCAGGGACGAATTAATACTCTGTGAGGATGAGGATGTACACACTGAAGAGGGTGAGGAATCGGTGGATGAGGAGGATGAGGATGACATCTTGCCTCCGTAGAGCCAGTTTGTGCAGGGACAGATAAATTGCCAGCTTGTTTTGTGGGGGCCCAAACGAACCAATCATTTCAGCCACAGTTGTGTGGCAGACCCTGGCGCTGAAATGATTGGTTTGTTAAAGTGTGCATGTCCTGTTTATACAACATAAGGGTGGGTGGGAGGGCCCAAGGACAATTCCATCTTGCACCTCTTTTTTTTCTTTGCATTATGTACAGTTTGGGGCCTAGTTTTTCAATGCCATCCTGTCTGCCACTGCAGTTTCACGCCTAGATGGGTCACGTGTTTGTGCCGCCCACTTGTGTCGCTTAGCATAGTCATCCAGCTACCTCGGTGCAACCTTTTGGACATAAAAACACTATTGTGAGGTGTGAGGTATTCAGAATAGACTGGAAATGAGTGGAAATTAAGGTTATTGAGGTTAATAATAGCATAGGAGCAGAAAAACCTACAAATTCTGTGATTTTAGCTGTTTTTATGCTTTTTTTCAAAAAAATACAGATCCAAAACACAAAACCCAGAACCCAAAACACGCAAGGGTGGTTTTGGCAAAACCAATCCAGATCCAAAACACGAAGAAAGATCCAGATCCAAAACCAAAACACAAAACACGAAAAGTGGCCGGTGCACACCCCTAATTTAAAACTGTACTATGTTACTTATATAGAGTCATAGGGCTCTATTTACTACAATCCGCATATTGAATGCGGATTGTAGTGTGATATTACCGAGTGAATTCGCATTGCGAATTCAGGTAATATCACAGGGATTTACTATAAATCCCTTGCAGGGACAGAGCTTGCGATAAAGCTCTGTCCCTGCGGATCCCATCCGCACTGTAGTCGCGGTATTTTCGGAAAAAATACCGCGACTAAGAGCACGCGCATGCGCCGACCGACCACCGCTACTACCCCCCCACCAACGCTAAGCCCCCCCCCGGTGCTAAGCCCCGCCCCCCGCGATCGCGGACCCCCGCGACCCCCCCTCCCCCCCGTGACCCCCCCTCCCTTCATTACACTTACCTGCATCCTCCTGGCCTCCGGTGGTCTTCTCCGGGCTTCCCGATCAGGTGATCTCCCATACTGCACTGGGGCCCGATCACCTGATGACCGGGCCCCAGTGCACTGTGGGAGACCAGCTGACCGGAGAGGAGCCATCACCGGAGGCCCGATCACCGGTCCCTGGATTCAGGTAAGGAAAAAAAAAATGTTTAATTTTTTTTTCTTTTTTTTACAGCAATCAGCTTGCGGTCTCTTTAGACCACATAGCTGATTACTGGTACCGGCTCCCGCCTCTGCTCTCCCCGTTAGAGCAGAGTGGGAGCCCGGTAACCAGGGGAGACCCTGGATAACGCCACCTCCAGGTGGCGTTATTATCACAGGGCTTCCCCCGGTATTTTTTTACAATTTATTTTTAGTAACTTGCACACAGATCACATTTCCCATTACAATTATGGGAAATGCGATCTGCTTTACTAAAAATAAGTGATACTGGGGGTTGGAGTAGAATTTTACTAATTCTACTCCAATTGCCCTGTAATAAATACAGGTGAAACTAAAATAATGTGAAAAGGGTGTGAAAACACCCTTTTTCACTTTATTTTAGTAAAAATAATGTTAATAAATAGAGCCCATAGTCACTTTGTATATCACTTTCATGTTTGTTTATTATTTATGTATTTTTTCACACACATTCTACCCTTATCATTATTATAACACTTGTTAATTACTTTACACACCTGATACTTTAACACTTCACTGTCACCCTTTTTTCGTGTGATGCCCTGGGGAGGTCTTTGGCTGGGCTGACTTTTGGGGTGCCCTGAATCCCAGATGTGAACCCCAGAGTGTTAGGGACCTGCTCAATGAGGTGACCTTGACGCTGGTGGGCAGGCCCGTCACAGTGGCCATTGATATGCTAACTACCTCTGAAATTCTATATAATAAATTTAAATGTATACAGTAATGATCGCATAGTGCATCTGCAACTCTGTTTTTTGTATATGTCACTTTAAAATCTCAGCATGATGGCACCTTTCATTACTATTAGCGTGTGCAGTCTAGAGCCCCTCCTTATAGAGTCATGTCATGTAAGTTTCCATAATAATAATATATATATATAGTGTGTTCTTCCGTCCAGGGGCAATATTCCCATAAAAGTATCTGAGTTATCATGTACCAAAGTTACATTTCTAATGTACATAAGATATGAAAATGTATAATGTTGATATAGGTTGTGTATTGAAACCTAGATGGTATTTGTTAACTTTTGACATGTACATTCCTCTGTTCTATGGTAATCCCCAATAAGCTTAAGGCACTTATATGGGACCCCTTTGCTGAATTATATATTTGATATAAAGGCATTGGAGTACATGATCATCACATATCCTGGGAAAATATTTTTAAATCTTTGCAAGAGATATGTTATTTTACGTTTAGCAGTAGCACTGAGACATATGGCGGGCACTGGTGTTAGAGCAGAGTGGCCAAATGTGAGGGTGTGTCTTCTGCCACTCATTAAAAGCTGCATTTAAAACTGTGCCGAGATGGAGAGACATTCCTATTTCTTTCTCCCGTGCATGCAGGGGGGGTTTCTGAGTACCTAGAAACCCCCCCTGCCAGCTGCTCCATTGCCGCGCAGCTGAACTATTTTTTATTTTTTTAAAAGAGAGGCTCAGGCTCCTGCCGAAGCTCAGGCAACTGTGCCTGCTGTTATACTGTGCTGGCTGTAGGGGGAGCTGCAGCGGAAGCACGCAGCCCCACCTAGACAGTTCACATGGGAGCACCAGCATTGTAAGAGGCTGAGAGCTGCTGCCGGGTGACAGAGATAGTACTGCCGTGCCTGCAGTCTCTCCTGGAGCCGCACCGCAGGTCTGTGTATCACATGTGGGGTGCGGTATGCTGGCGAGGAAGGGGGTGCCGATGAGGCAAGTGGGCGGGGGTGCTGGCAAGGTGGGGGTTGATCCTTAATAAATTATTCCAGCGCTATATATTTATTTGTGTTTTTAAGTGAGAGGTGTGTGTCAGTGTCAGTTTGTGTCTGTGTAGTCTTTGTCAGTGTGTCTGTCTGTCAGTGTGTGTGTAGTCTTTGCCAGTGTGTGTGTGTGTGTCTGTGTAGTCTTTGTCAGTGTGTGTGTCTGTGCCAGTATGTCTGTGTGTGTAGTCTTTGTCAGTGTGTGTGTCTGTCAGTGTGTGTGTCTGTGTAGTCTTTTCAGTGTGTATTTATCTGTGTAGTCTTTGTCAGTGTGTCTGTCAGTGTGTGTTTGTCTGTGTAGTCTTTGTCAGTGTGTGTTTGCCTGTGTAGTCTTTGTCAGTGTGTCTGTCAGTGTATGTCTGTCAGTGTGTGTTTGATTGTGTAGTTTTTGTCAGTGTGTGTGTGTGTCAGTATGTGTGTGTGTCTGTTTAGTCTTTGTCAGTGTGTGTGTCTGTCAGTGTGTGTGTGTCTGTGTAGTCTTTGTTAGTGTGTGTGTCTGTCAGTGTGTGTGTGTGTCTGTGTAGTCTTTGTCAGTGTGTGTATCTGTCAGTGTGTTTGTGTGTCTGTGTAGTCTTTGTCAGTGTGTGTTTGTCTGTGTAGTCTTTGTCAGTGTGTGTATCTGTCAGTGTGTTTGAGTGTCTGTGTAGTCTTTGTCAGTGTGTGTGTCTGTCAGTGTATGTGTGTCTGTGTAGTCTTTGTCAGTGTGTCTGTAAGTATGTGTTTGTATGTGTAGTGTTTGTCAGTGTGTGTATCTGTCAGTGTGTTTGTGTGTCTGTGTAGTCTTTGTCAGTGTGTGTGTATGTCAGTGTGTGTCTGTGTAGTCTTTGTCAGTGTGTGTGTCTGTCAGTGTATGTGTGTCTGTCAGTGTGTGTTTGTCTGTGTAGTCTTTGTCAGTGTGTGTTTGTCTGTGTAGTCTTTGTCAGTGTGTGTGTCTGTCAGTGTGTGTGTGTCTGTGTAGTCTTTGTCAGTGTGTGTGTCTGTGTAGTCTTTGTCAGTGTGTGTGTCTGTGCCAGTGTGTCTGTGTGTGTGTGCCTGTGTAGTCTTTGTCTGTGTGTGCGTGTGTCTGTGCCAGTGTGAGTGTCCGTTTCCAATGGAGGACTCAATGCCGCCTTTTTTTTCTTGGAGGGGTTGAAAAGCTCCACATGGTATTTTCCCTATCTATAATTGAACTACGAGAAGGCACCCCTGAAACGTATTCAATTCATCTATTTATTTTTTTCTTTCGTTAAGGCATTGATGAAAGATGTAATAAATGGATTAGCAATCTTGGATTATTGAGTACCCGAGGAGTGCTGCCTGTATGTGTTTAGGTTTCTTTGTCATTGGTTGTGTAACCTAGTATTTGGAAACCCCCCTTTGAAAATCCTACGTTTGCCACTGTCTCTATTGCTGGCCCAGGCCCCAGCCAGGCTTCCCAGACAAGTCCGGATAACTAGTCACCTGACTCACCCCACTCTCGGCGCCTCTGAACTCTAGCTCTCTGGGTTTGTGTCCATTTTGGTTTTCCCTCTCTTCTGCACACTCAATTATTTCATTAGAAGCTGTTTTTAGCCAAACCAGGCACAAAGGACTTCTTTCCCTTTCTATAAGGGAACTTTAATGCTATCCACTCCCAATTGCCCCACCCACAGCTTTTGCGAGCGGCCAGGTGATGGTCGCGATGGTCGCGACCATCAGGCTTGCGACGAGACCCTTGTAGTAGGGTCTCGTCTGCTGCAAGCCCCAGTGAGCTTCCGGCTCTCATAGAGCCAGAAGCTCACTACTGACATCACTTGTGATGTCAGTAGGGCCGCCCCCAAACGGCAGGCGTTCCTTCGGGAACGCCTCCGTTTGGCCAGCCACTCCCCTCCCCGCCTACAAAACGGGGCGAGTTGTCGATCAACGTCGACAGCCGCCCCGTTTGTAGCGAGCCCCGAAGTGAGAGAATTTCTCACTCGCTCAGGGGCTTGCGCACGCTGTGCGTGTGCACTGCCCACCCATCGACCCTCTTGTGAGCGCATAGCACTTGTGAGCGGGTCTGAAACAGGCCCAAAGTTCGCAAACAGCCAATACAACACACTGAGCAGAGCCATTCGTAAATATATCCATGGATGACTATGTTACTCAATAAGTGACAAGACTTCACCATCCATTCAAAGATGGTTACAAGGATTATGGCATTGGTTCAAGATGATGAATAAGAAGTTTGCACTCTGACATATTAGGAAAAAGGTTTATGGGAATACATATTATGCTTTAAAGGGGAGTACATGTAAGTCTCATGACACCACACATCACAATCTGGGGCACTAGTCTACTACTGGCTTAAGGTTTACACACATGTAATATGTTGGTAGACAGCCTCCTGTGTGGTTGAAAATAATGCAGCTGAATTTATTTAAAAGTAAGCATGATACATGTACATATTCCATGCTTACATTTAGATGAAAGTGTTAATATCCAGAACTGATTGCTTGTTTTCACTTCACTTCCTACTTACAGTCAGGTGCATAAATATTGGGACATTGACAGAATTTTCATATTTTCGCCTCTATTCACCACAACAATGGCTTTGAAATTAAACAAACAAGATGTGCTTTAACTGCAGACTTTCAGATTTACTTTGAGGGTAATTACAACCAAATCAGGTGAACGGTGTAGGAATTACAACGGTTTATATATATGTGCCTCCCACTTTTTAAGGGGCCAAAAGTAATGGGACTATCAACTCAAAAGCTATTTCATTGACAGGTGTGGGCTATTCCCTCGTTATTTTATTATCAATTAAGCAGGTAAAAGGTCTGGAGTTGATTCTAGGTGTGACATTTGCAATTGGAATCAGTTGCTGTCGATTCTCAATATGAGATCCAAAGAGCTGTCACTATCAGTGAAGTAAGCCATCATTAGGCTGAATAATCAAAACAAACCCATCAGAGAGATAGCAAAAACATTAGGGGTGGCCAAATCAACTGTTTGGAACATTGTTAAAAAGAAAGAACGCACCGGAGAGCTCAGCAACACCAAAAAACCTGGAAGACCACGGAAAACAACTGTGGTGGATGACAGAAGAATTATCTCCCCGGTGAAGAAAAACCCCTTCACAACAGTTGGCCAAATCAAGAACACTCTCCAGGAGGTAGGTGTATATGTGTCAAAGTCAACAATCAAGAGAAGACTTCACAAGGGTGAATATAGAGGGTTCACCACAAGATGTAAACCATTGGTGAGCCACAAAAACAGGAAGACCAGATTAGAGTTTGCCAAACAACATCTAAAAAAGCCATTACAGTTCTGGAACAACATCCTATGGACAGATGAGACAAAGGCCCTCATTCAGAGCCGTACGCTCTGAGCAGAGCGCACGCTCTGAATGAGGGCCGGGCTCCATTTTCATGGAGCGTCCTCCTGGACGCTCGTATAGCTGTGGGTCACCACCCACAGGCTATACGAGCGTGCATTGTGATGGTCGCGATGGTCGAGACCATCGCGACCATCGAATTTGCGAGCCGGAGCCTGCGGTTGAGGTTTTCAACCGCAAGCTCCGGAGTGATTTTGGCTCTATCAGAGCCAAAATCACTCCCACTGACATCACTAGTGATGTCAGTGGGCCGGCTTCTGACGGGAGGCGTTCCCGTGGGAACGCCCCCGTCAGGGAGGCATGCCCCCGGCACGCCCACCAAAGGGGGCGTGCTGTCAATCAACATTGACAGCACGCCCCCTTTGATCGGACACAACGAGCGAAGGACTTTCCTTCGCTCGTCGCGTCTGGCGCATGCGCACGACGGAGCTCCCTCCGTCGTGCGCATGCTCAGTCCATAACATCGACCCACTTGCGAGCGGACAGCCGCTCGCGAGTGGGTCTTAATCAGGCCCAAAGATCAGAGAAGAGAAGAGTATGGAGAAGGAAAGGAACTGCTCATGATTCAAAACATACCACCTCATCAGTGAAGCATGGTGGTAGTAGTTTCATGGTGTGGGCATGTATGGCTGCCAATGGAACTGGTTCCCTTGTATTTATTGATGATGTGACTGCTGACAAAAGCAGCAGAATTAATTCTGAAGTGTTTCGGGCAATATTATATGCTCATATTCAGTCAAATGCTTCAGAACTCATTGGACGGCGCTTCACAGTACAGATGGACAATGACCCGAAGCATACTGTAAAAGCAACCAAAGAGTTTTTTTAGGCTAAAAAGTGGAATGTTATACAATGGCCAAGTCAATCCCCTGACCTGAATCCGATTGAGCATACATTTCACTTGATGAAGACAAAACTGAAGGGAAAATGGCCCAAGAACAAGCAGGAACTGAAGACATTTGCAGTAGAGGCCTGGCAGAGCATCACCAGGGATGAAACCCTGCATCTGGTGATGTCTATGCATTCCAGACTTCAGGCTGTAATTGCCTGCAAAGGATTTGCAACAAAGTATTAAAAAATGAAAGTTAGATTTAGGATTGTTTAGTTTGTCCCATTACATTTGGCCCTTTAAAAAGTGGGAGGCACATATAGAAACCATTGTAATTCCTACACCGCTCACCTGATTTGGATGTAATTACCCTCAAATTAAATCTAAAAGTCTGCAGTTAAAGCACATCTTGTTTGTTTCATTTCAAAGCCATTGTGGTGGTGAATAGAGGCCAAAATATGAAAATTCTGTCAATGTCCCAATATTTATGCACCTGACTGTATATGGGCAATAGTATGCAGCCCCCTTCTAAGTAGGCATGTGTGCCAACCCCCGTGTTTTGGTTTTGGATCTGTATCTTCTTCGAGGTTTTGGATCTGGATTTGGTTTTGCAAAACCGCCCTTGCATGTTTTAGTTTTGGATCTGTATTTTCTTCAAAAATGTATAAAAACAGCTAAAATCACATAATTTGGTAATTTTTTGTTCCTACAATATTATAAACTTCAATAAACATTAATTTCCAGTCATTTCCAGTCAATTTGGACCACTTCACAGCTTACAATATTGTTCACCAACATAGGCCGAAGGCTGGCTGGCTAAACTAAGCAACCAGCAGAGCAGCAGCACAAACACACGCATTATTTTTGTTTACAAATGTTTTACAAATTAGTAATGTATTAAGCTGCATACACACACAATGATTTTGTTACCAACGATTTTATGAAAGATTTTATGAACGATTATCTGTCAGATTATCTGTCAGATTTTTTAAAGTGTAATGAACGATTTTTTTGAACCACAAACGATTTTTGCATATTAACTTAATGAAAATTGTTGAGATGACAAGTCTGACTTAACTGCAAACTACAAACGTGAACGTGTATGAACAATAATCGTTCATTGTTTGACTCAGAAAGTGAACGATTTTTTCAAACGATTATCGTTAAACGATATCGTTTAACGATAATTGTTCAAAAAATCGTTGTGTGTGTATGCAGCTTTAGCAATAACCAATCAATCTAACTCACAACTACGTTCAATAGAAACAATACAACAAAGAAATTTACAAAAAATCGTGCGTGGAATATCCTTGCTCAAAACAAGTAGTCGTAGTTAACAAGCAGCAAATAAAAAACCCTAAACCATGTGTAAATGGCAACAGCAGGCATGAATGCCCCCTACACAAGTGCATATACCCCCAGCACATACCTATTCTCAGTGCCCAATCTGTATTTCCCTCCTGGGGGTGCTGGGCCACTGTTGACTGGCACTCTGTGCCAGGGCCGGGTCCAGGGTTCTGAGCACCCTGTGCCGGCTCTTTAGAGAGCGCCCTAACCTTGCGTGCTGCGAATTTGGGGGCGTTGGCCTAATTACAATAGGCCATGCCCCCTGTGTGACGTTATTTGGCGGCGTGCCCGCATGGCACGCCTCCAAATAACGTCAGGCTGGGGGCAAAGCCCAGCACTCCTTCACTGGCTGGGCTTCCCCCAGCCCTCTCCCGTCAGTGAATGGTTGCCGCGCGCATGCGCGTGGCATCCATTCAGTCTCTGGGGGTCTGGCACCGCCGCACAGCTGCAGTGGTGGGGGTCCCCAGCCTCCTGATTTGACCACCCGCGGGCCACTTCAGCCCGCGAGTGGAAAGGCAGGACAGTAGTGTCCCGCTGAAATCGGGATGCTGGGGAGGGGCACCACCCTCTACGGGTGGCGCCCCTGTGCGATTGCACTTGTCGAACACCCCTAGAGCCGGCCCTGCTCTGTACCCATGTAAAGTCTCGTTCAATCAGCCTTTTTGTTGAGCAGTTCCCGAAATCTCCCCAACCATAAAAACATCATTCCATACTTGCGAGTCAGAAACAGTGTGGGTTGGATACAGGGCCTAATTCAGCACTGCACAATGTTCCGGAATCTGCATAGGTGCAGACCCACTCTGCGCATGTGCAGAACAGGTCTGCGAGCCCGAACGGGTACTGCCAGCAGACTGTCAGTGATTAACAGTCTGCTGGCATTTGTTGGCGGGAAGGGAGCATTGATGGCCTTCATTTCCCGAAACGAAGGCATGTCGCCGCCGTTGGGGGGGGAGGGAAGAGACCAGGATCTCCGTCGGCTGATGGAGATTTCTTGGCCTCTTCCACAAATCTGCAGTGGTCGGCTGTGTAACCCCATGGGTCACGCAGACAGCCGATTGTCCACAGATTATCCGATGCTGCGTTGGACAATGCAGCTCGGATACATAATGCAGTAGGAAGCGTGATGCTACTGCTGCATTACCATAATTGTAAGGATCGCAATTGCAAAGCTGTCTGCTTGCAGCTTTGCAATTGCGGTCCTTGCTGAATCGGGCACAAAGTGCACATCAGATACAATGCGGGTTGGATACAGTACAGGTCGGATATAGTGCGAATCGAATATTGGCCTTCATTCAGAGCCGCTAGCAAAAAGCGAGCGCTCTGAATGAGGGCAGCCGCTTTTTTTTAAAGCCGGCCTCCTGCTTTTGCGAGCGGCCAGGTGATGGTCGCGATGGTCGAAACCATCGGGCTTGCGACGAGACCCTTGTGGTAGGGTCTTCTCTGCCGCAAGCCCCAGTGAGCTTCCGGCCCTAATAGAGCCGGAAGCTCACTACTGACATCACTGTTGAACGCCTCCATTTGTCCAGCCACCCCCCACCCCGCCTACAAAATGGGGCGAGCTGTCGATCAACATCGACAGCCACCCCGTTTGTAGCAAGCCCTGGAGCGAGTGAATTTCTCACTCGCTACGGGGCTTGTCCACGCGTATTGCTCACGCCGTGCATGCGCAATGCACAACCATCGACCCGCTTGCGAGCGCATAGCGCTTGCAAGCGGGTCTGAATGAGGGCCATAGTGCGGGTCTGATATAGTGCGGGATACAGTGCAGGCCTGATACTGTGTGGTATACAGTGTGGGTTGGATGCAGTGCAGGTCGGCTACAGTGCGGGATACAGTGTGGGTTGGATACAGTGCACGCCGGATACAGTGTGGGTTGGATACAGTGCAGGCCGGATGCAGTGCAGTATACAGTGTGGATTGGATGCAGTGCAGGCCGGATACAGTGTGGGTTGGATACAGTGCAGGCCGGATGCAGTGCAGTATACAGTGTGGGTTGGATGCAGTGCAGTACACAGTGTGGGTTGGATACAGTGCAGGCCGGATAAAGTGCAGTATACAGTGTGGGTTGGATGCAGTGCAGGCCGGATACAGTGTGGGTTGGATACAGTGCAGGCCGGATGCAGTGCAGTATACAGTGTGGGTTGAATCAGGGTTGCCTACCCTCCCGATTCGGGTGGGAGCCTCCCGATAAACGGGTGCAGCTCCCGCCCCCCCGGAAAGGCAGGCAAGCCTCCCGCATGCCGCCGATCCCCCGTCTCCCGCCCGCCAGTACCTGATTAACCCCCGCAGCGGGGGGGCGCTGACGCGATTCGCGTCATTATGGCCCCGCCCCCCTGCTTCACAATGCCTGTTTTTCGGCATTGTGTAGCGGGGGAAGGGCCAAAATGACGCGATCGCTTGGCCCCGCCCCCTGTCACACCTGCAAACTGCCTTCAGCCCACGCCCCCTTTTGCCGGCCACGCCCCCTGTTCTGCCGATCTGGCTGCTCCCTCCGGGAGGAGCAGCCAGATAGTCGGCAAGTATGGGTTGAATGCAGTGCAGGCCGGATGCAGTGCAGTATACAGTGTGGGTTGGATACAGTGCGGGCCGGATGCAGTGCAGTATACAATGTGGGTTGGATGCAGTGCAGGCCGGATACAGTGTGGGTTGGATACAGTGCAGCCCGGATGTAGTGCAGTATACAGTGTGGGTTGGATGCAGTGCAGGTCGGATACAGTGCGGGATACAGTGTGGGTTGGATACAGTGCAGGCCGGATGCAGTGCAGTATACAGTGTAGATTGGATGCAGTGCAGGTCGGATACAGTGCAGGCCGGATGCAGTGCAGTATACAGTGTGGGTTGGATACAGTGTAGGCCGGATGCAGTGCAGGTCAGTATGGGTTGGATGCAGTGCAGGTCAGATACAGTGAAGAATACAGGGCAGGTCTGATAACAATCGCAAGGATCACAATTGCAAAGCTGTCTGCAAGCAGCTTTGCAATTGCGGTCCTAGCTGAATCAGGCCCACAGTGCAGGTCAGATACAGTGCGGGTATGGATGAAGCTATTATATACTATAAATCTGCCATTTTCAATGTATTTAGCTTTTCTTGTTTTTGTAGAATGAATTTGGCTTTTCTTATATATTTAGTATGTATCCCTGCCTTCTGGTTGTGTGTATGTAAATTTAGAAACTTGCTTTTCTGGGTATTTGTTAATTTAGTGTGGATCCTGCTTCTCTGAAATTACGCATCCATTGATGCCCCACACCTGCTGAGGCTCTGCACGCCTGTACCACACCCTCTCATGCCTTTCTGATTACATGTATTTGGAAAAATAGCACTGCGGACAATAGTATTATTTTATATATTACTAAAATTGTATGTGACACTGCTAATAAATACATTTTTACGGCTTGCAATTGTGGCCCGTACACCACATATCCTGTGAGGCCACGCCCCTTGTAGTGAGACCACACCCCTTAGGTGTGGCGAAATCTCAGTACCACCGCTAACCACCCCCCACTTTCCCTATCATGGTGCCTCCCCTGTCATTTTCTTCTGGATCCGCCCCTGCCCTGCACTCATATAATTAAACTTACCTCTCCAGAGTCCCATGTTAGCCGTGCTGCAGATGGAAATCATTGGAAAAATGGTGCTGTGGCAATTTTCCTGGAGATTTGCGCATGCGCAGCAGAGATGTCTTCAGGAGCATAATGCCTTGTTTCCAGAGACCTGCACATACGCAGTAGACTCATGGAGGTTGCACATGTGCCCCCTCCTCTCTTAAACTGCCCCTGCCTGCAAATGGCAGGTCTTAGTGTTAAGTAATACGACAGTAAAGTCCAGAGGACATAGAACAGTTAATTTGGCAAGATTACCCTGACTAAAGCATTACCACATAAATCAGTCTTTCCCAAATCAAACACAACAGTTTAACCCAGGGAAGACCTTTATATAACCACCTCTACCCATACTTGCCTACTTTTTTCATCCCCTCTCTGGGAGGAGCCCTGATAGGACATACAGCCGGCTACCTTGGGGGGGTAGGGCCAGACTCTCACGTCATTAGTTCACCGGTCCCATCATGGCAAAATTTGTGGGTCCGTGGGAGAGTAGACAAGTATGCCTCTAGCCACAATGGGGACTGAAAGCCCCCTGTCAGTGGGGACCCATGTTTAATACAGGACCAGACCTCACCTGCCCGGGCTACTCCAGGTGATTTGGAACAAGTATGCCACCCATTTTAGTGCTCCAATGAGTCTAATGAGAGACAAATTGGGACAATAAGACCATCTGCATTGGGACAATGGATTTCTGATGTACTCTCCATCTGCATGTCCAAGTCATCATCTTATTGCAGGTCACCTGACATCATTTAAACATTAACCCAACATGGTAAACCCATAAAAACATTATACATATGTCATTCATCCCATGGTCCCATTACCTCGCAGTTACTTATTAATCATGCGGGCTGGAGAGCAGATACCAGCTGAGATTATTAATAGAGCCTGGCAACCACTCTCCTCACAACTGATAACTGGAACTCTCCACAGTTTAATATAATGGACAACTTTGTAAGAATACAACAGCAAATGTACAGATCTAGACTGGTTGGGCCGCTATATTCAATCAATGGTTTGCCATTTGCAAGAAGTTATGTTGATCAATTAGTAAGAACTTGTACCTACTACTGGGGAACAGACAAGTTTCCAAATCAATGGAAACTATTATGTTGTTTGCCTGAACTATCTATACTAAATCAGCTTCGCTAAGTGTTCCATAAATTGCTTACTTTTTATGCACTTATCTTTGTAGGTGTATTTCTCTGAGATCCGAGCATCTATTATTATCATTCATATGCAATAGTTGTATGGGAAGGTAAATGGTTACTTTAACAACTGCTGACTATTCATGCTATTTTATGAAAATGACGAGCACATTTGTATGACTGTTTGCAGTATGGTGCTGGCAGAGCTGCTGAGAATCATGGGAGTGTCCTGCCAGATTTGTTAGAAGTGCAGATTTCTGTTATGCATATGGTGATGAGAGCACTTTTTCCTGGGAGCAAACATTTCACATGACCCACATAAACATTATCCTTTATCGTCACTCCTCTGTTCTTTCCTGTCCTGATCCTGAAGTCTATGAATTACAGAGCAAGTACAAGGCATTATTTTGGCACATGCTAAGATAAATATAAAAAAGATTACAGAGTCAGCATGAAATCAATGTAAATGACATATCGAGCCCATTTTGAGGGGAAGGGGGCATGGAGAAGCGCAAGCTGTTTAAAAGGCACTATAACTTTTACTGTATGTAGCATATTAAAAACAGACGGGTTTAACTTTAAACAAAAAAAGTTACAATACCCTAAAATTTTATACAATATTAAGTAGATGAACTAGTGATGTTCTGTATGTACAGACGGTGCAGCACAGACGTGTAATGGTTAGCATTACTGCCTCACAGCACTGAGGTCATGGGTTAGATTCCCACCACGGCTCTACCTGTGCGGAGTTAGTATATTCTCCCTTTGCTTGCGTGGCTTTCCTCTCGGTACTCTGGTTTCCTCCCACACTCCAAAAATATACTGGTAGGTTAATTGGCTCCCAACAAAAATTAACCCTAATGTGTATGTGTGTGCGCATGTGATAGGGAATATAGATTGTAAGCTCCACTGGGGCAGGGATGTGAATGGACAAATATTCTCTGTAAAGCGCTGCAGAATGTGTGTGCGCTATATAAATAACTGATAATAAATAAATAAAAATGTAATGGAAACCTCTCAATTTTGGAAACAGAAAATTGAGACAACCATATGGCATGTGGTTTATTCAGTATGTAACAGTCATACCGTGTTATATTTGCAATAAAGTATTTATAAGAGCCGGTTATTGCTTTTTTCATCTTTATATATTGGGCTGAATCGCATGCTATGCCGATATTGCCGCAAACGGCAATGATTCTTCTTCTGAGCATTCATTTGAGTTGCACCATGCATGCATCATGATTCTGTTAGTACACAGTCGCAAACTGAATTTAGGTGCATGTTTAGATGCATGGTAGCAGAACATACAGAACTTAAGGTGGCCACACACATAGCGATGTGCATACGATCAGCCGATGTGTACGTTTTGTGTATGATTTCCCTTGAAACTCTCCCCGGCAGCTCTGCACACGATTTGGTATCCAATCTTCAAACGATCTCTCCTGCATCCAGACTTTCACAGTGCATCGTCTCCTAGATTGTCAGATCTGCCCTACTGCACGGCAGATGTGACAATGTGATGTGTGACCAGCGTGGACGCCCATTGCATCGTGATCGTGAGTGGGGACTCATGATTTACTCAGGATTTGGCCATATTTTACACGATCTGTCGTTCCAATGTGTTGGAATTGGTCAGATCGGGTAAAATATCGCTATGTATGTGGCCAGCACTACTCTCCCGGAAGGTGCAGGAGACTCACGATTTTTTGAGTAAACCCCTTGAAGAGTGGGTGGCTCTCCTGCATCCTGCCCACTTTCTAATGAAGTGGCAGGAAGGGGAGATAATATCAAGAATCACTGGTCCATATTGAGGGTGCAAAGCTAAAATGATGCTAATCATATTGTTGGTGCTTCGCCCCTTCCCCATGGGCCTGAAATTCATGAAATATACCCACGATGGTGCCTAATGATGTGGAGATCCAGGGCTCACCCTAAAATTATGTGAGCCAGAGGCACTGCACTGTGGAATGATGTGAGCTGGGGGTTCTGTACTGTGGCACAATGTAAACCAGTGGTACTGCAGTGTGATATGAAGTAAATTGGGGGCAAAACTCTGTGGATTTATGTGAATCCAAAGGACGCCCTCAGTGCCGCTTCCAGCTCACCCTGTGGTCCACATCCTCCTCCTCTGCATTGTGGGTTGGCTCCCCACACAGAAGGCCGGAGCAGCTGCAGGAGGAGGTACCTGAGCGTGGGGTCATGGGGGCAGTATGTGTGTGAGGCTATGGTTGCAGCATGTTTGTGTGTTGAGAATGTACTGACTCACAGTCAAAGCTACAATTCATGAGGCCGAATGAGTCACCTTGGTAGATCTGCAGGGTTATTCAGAAAAGCACAAAAGTCACCCGGATGGCTAAATAGATGTAAATAGATGGCAACAGGGCATTCTCACATAGCAATAGCATAATTAGCTGTGGTAAAGCCTGTTCAGAGGTAAGCATATGCAAAGATCTAGTGCTTTCATAGGGCTCTTTTGCATCAGGAAAATGCTGGTACACATGCGTGTAGATAGTTATGATGGCTGGTCTCACAAGCAGATGTATATGGGCAGTACAGCCACATATATCCGGCTGACTCTGAATACAAGTGGAAATCAACAGCTATGGGAACACAATGTACAGTACACAATGGGAACGCATATATAGCCACTTTGCGCGCGACTCTTAATTAGTCCCAATGTTGAAAAGTCTGCTGTGTAATAATCCTAGATAAGTATTGCACAAAGAGGTGAGAAAAGCTGGTCCTGTATCAAGAGTGTAATTACAATCTTAGAGAAAAAGACAAAGATCAAACAGTCAGTACTGGCAGTGATCTGCTGTGGTAAATATGAGAAATGCCAGGAGTCAGAAATGCAATACTAATAATTTATTACCAATACTAATGGTTCATTAGATAAGGTAACAACACCTCTCATTGCCTAAATTTATTCAACTCGTACATATATGTATAATCAATAGTATGGCCTCAGTACAGATTATTTTTCCACATAGTCCCCATACTAAAACCCTGGGCCCAGGCTAGCTGGAGGGGCTCGGGTCCGATGCCGCTCCCCCTCCCTCTTTACCGTCAGCAGCCCAGCACACGTTGCTGTGTGCTGGGCTGCAGTACGAGACTACTTGCTGCTGTCAGTCTCAGCCTGTGGGGGGGGGGCGATCACACTGATTGTGCCGCCCACAGATTTGCGCCGGGCTGGGGGGATCAGGGCGCTCCCCTCGCAGAGCTGCAACTAGGATTTTTAAGAGGGCGTGACCACGACCCCTTTGCCCAGGCCCGGCGCGGCACTTAACGGCCCTGGTGGCATGATGTTATTACCGTACATCTCAACAACTTGATGATAAATTACCACTGCTGATGCAGATATCTGATCACACTACACACCTCAATGTATGACCAGGTTTCCGCCAGCCCCCGCTATGTTACAACTGATGTTGGGAAAATATAACTGATATGAAGCGCAGTCTAATGGCCGTGAGGGGAAACAGTGGTCTACCTGCTCTGGCCTTGCAGGAAATTATATTGAAAGAGAGAACATTACACATGAAAGGTTTGTTACTTTACTTATTAAACCACCATCGTAGTTAAAAAAAAACAATGTGGCCATTTTCACCAATCAATTGCAAACATATAATACAAATGTAGCAAAAAGTGTTACAGTTGAAATGGGTAACTTCTCCACTGGCCCACTCCTCCACTCCTTTCACTGCTTAATACATCAAAAGATCAAGAGTGTTGTTACACCTTCTGCAGTCCTACAGAGTTAAGAACTTTATATCAGGTGGTTTGGACATACTTTTTGAATTTTTGTTTCATATACTATATATATTTATATATGTTCGTTCGTGCGTGCGTGATGGTGTGTGTCCGTGTGTGTATGATGTGATAAAGTGAATTACCTTATAGAAAGTTTGTTTTCCTGATTTGCTATTGGCACAATACACAGTTTCAGCAGGTCATGAGTAGTCCTCCCACCATCAGAGATGTACATACACCATCAGGTTTGCGTACATCTCTGTATCAGGCCCTATAAGCAGATGTTATTTTTATCCAACATACAGTGTGCAGCATATAAGTTTAAGAAAAAGAGCTGGGCAGGGAATGGCGCTGGATATAATAAGGCTATAGATATTCATAAAAAGTGCATAAATACTCAGTCCTTTAAATTATTATTTGATGGTGATTCATTATATATCACATGAGACGATGGTCATAGTTCCTCATAATGGGTTTAAATCATCATGAGTGAAATCATCATTATGAGGAACTATGACCATCATCTCATGTGACATATATTGAATCACCATCAAATAATGATTTAAAGGACTGAGGGGCCTTTTCATCATACCTTAAAATTCGATGGAGGTAATTAGGTTTAGAACTCGCATGGACTACTACCTAATTAGCGGAGGAATTCATCATTCCTCCTCCCCATAACTGTCTATTCCAAAAAGCTGGCATTTTTGCGATGACAGCTTTTCGGGAAATAGTTTTCCCTATCTACTCTAACTTACCGCAGCTGGAAACAGTGCTATGCATGCGCTGTTACATTTGTAAATCCAGTGCATGCGCAGCACTACCTACAGCGGCGGTAAGTTTGTGTGCCGAATTTGATGAGTACCATAATTTCCATATCCCCATACTAATGTATGGGGAGTGTGGAAATTAACGTAGGGGAGCTTAGCAAGGAGATATCAGTGATATCTCTTGTGCTAAGTGTCATCATGAATACTAAAATAACATTATTTAAGGAAAAAGTCCTTAAAAACGTTATTTTAGTGTTGATGAATAGGCCCCTGAGTATTATGCACTTTTTATGAATCTCTATAGCCTTGTTATATCCAGCGCCATTCCCTGTCCTGCTCTTTTTCTTATACTTATGTGCAGTGGGAGTGTGGTGGATTGGCAGCAGGTGTTGCGCACCCCCTATAGAATTGTTTTTATTGCATTATAGTGTGCAGTATCTGTCATAGCATTTTCGTTTTGGGTGAGAGTAGCAAACTGAATGTACCTTCCAGAAATAATAGGGAACAGGACTTATTCTGAACTGGCCATAGCAACAGTGTCTTTACAACCACCGATGGACATCGTTGAGAGATTGTCCAAAGAGGGATTTTGACCTGAATAAGGTGAGTACAATAAGCACCCATTTGTAAAGTCAGCATTTAACACACTGGATACGTTATGTTACGGCTAAACTTCAAGCTGTGAGTGAAGCCTACAATACATTACCAAGCAGCATTTTATTTTCAGGTACTGCAATATCCTTTTTTACTCTCCTGGAATATCTAAGAAAATCCGGACATAGGCCCTCATTCAGAGCCGTACGCTCTGAGCAGAGCGCACGCTCTGAATGAGGGCCGCCCTCCATGAAAATGGAGCGTCCTCCTGGACGCTCGTATAGCTGTGGGTCACCACCCACAGGCTATACGAGCGTGCAGTTTGATGGCCGCGATGGTCGTGACCATCGCGACCATCGAAATTGCGAGCCGGAGACTGCGGTTGAGGTTTTCAACCGCAAGCTCCGGAGTGATTTTGGCTCTATCAGAGCCAAAATCACTCCCACTGACATCACTAGTGATGTCAGTGGGCCGGCTTCTGACGGGAGGCGTTCCCGTGGGAACGCCCCCATCAGGGAGGCACGCCTACCAAAGGGGGCGTGCTGTCAATCAACATCGACAGCACGCCCCCTTTGATCAGACACAACGAGCAAAGGACTTTCCTTCGCTCGTCGCGTCTGGCGCATGCGCACGACGGAGCTCCCTCCGTCGTGCGCATGCTCAGTGCACACCATCGACCCACTTGCGAGCGGACAGCCGCTTGCGAGTGGGTCTGAATCAGGCCCATACTCTCCACTGGTCCACGAGCAAATCATTAAGGCCTGACTCCTGGACCTACTCACTTCCCCAGAGAAATGAGTGGCCCAGGTCCCTAATCCCAACAGCCCAATGTCACTAATTACGGCATTGAGCAGCAGGAGATGTGACTGTAATGTAGTGATTCACATGTGGCCTGACCTCCCACCTGAGCTTGCTCTCTTGTATTTCCCAGAGGCAACTATGCCACAAAATGGGTAGATAAGATAAGAGTTGCACTTTAAATAAGTAAATATCTAGAAAACATTAAGAGAGCACAAAATTGGTAAGGTTCTAAGTTGAAACACTCACTTTTTAATTGAAGAAAAAAAGTTAAATTTTAATAAATACTCAACACATATTTAACTTCAATTCCAAAAAACAAATGTATTTGCTGTTACAAACTACTGTAATATTTACTCTAGCAAAATATGTAGGAAAGTATACAACTGGGAGACATAACAGTCTGGAGGTCTCTTCCTGTTCATTATAGACAATCTATGTTCTCAGAGCTCTCAATCTTAACAGGAAATGCTTAACCTGGAGGTCATGGT
This sequence comes from Taudactylus pleione, assembly GCA_031769625.1. Classification (NCBI taxonomy): domain Eukaryota; kingdom Metazoa; phylum Chordata; class Amphibia; order Anura; family Myobatrachidae; genus Taudactylus; species Taudactylus pleione. The sequence goes on along the minus strand of JAUIMM010000243.1, from coordinate 3,906,931 downwards.
GCATAGTAGGATGACATTATTTAGGAATGACATATAAAAGGTAGGTCTTTAGCTTTCAGTCATATTATGAGCCCTGTGCGGGTTTATCTGATAATGAAGGCAAGCCATTCTTGAAAACATTAAATTAATGAGGGCAAAGAAGAGCAAACTGACTAGCAGGGACGTGTTGATTTATTAATCATCCTTTGTTGTTCTGCATTTGCACCACACAACGGATAATATTTATACTTTATCTACAGTTTAACACTTTTCCTGCACGGATTGATTACTTTCTGTTGAAGGTTGATGCATACGGCATCAGCGGCAGAGGATTACAGGCGATGTCCAGCTAACACATACCTCCCAACCCGCGGGCCACAGTATCCTGCGGTTGGGGGGGAAGTTGGGGGAAGCATACACCGCTGGTCTGCTATGCAGAGCAGCAGGTATGCAGAGCAATAATAGATGCTGTGCATATGCGCATAGCATCTATTCACAGCACGGGGGGAAGCCCGGGGGCAGCCCAGCATCTCGGAGATGCCGGGCATGCCCCTTAGTGATGTAAATAGGGGCATGTTAGAAGGACATGCCCCCTTTACGATCAGTCCACGCCCTTTTCGGGCTCGCGCGCCGAAGGCACACGCAAGTCTTGACTCCCCAGGGGAAAAAGTTGGGAGGTATGCTCACATTTATTGATGAATTCACACATAAGCGGAAGGTAATACGTATTACTATATATTATAGTGTTAGCATACCTCCCAACTGTCCCGCATTCAGCGGGACAGTCCCGTTTTTCTGGGACTGTCCCGCCCACGGGCCGCAGTGTCCTGCAGTGGGGGGGAAGTTGGGGAGAGCACATACCGCTGCTCTGTATAGCAGAGCAGCAGGTGCGCAGGAGGAGAACATCTGTTCTCGTGTGAACGGACTGCCTGGGGGCTGCCCAGTGTCTCTGAGAGTGCTGGGCATGCCCCCAAAGTGACGAAAACGTGGAAGCCACGAGGCTCCACCCCATTTTCAATAGGTTCCACCCTTTTTTACTTAGGCCATGCCCCTTTTCGGTCGCGCACACCTTCGGCGCGCGACCTGTCCCCTCCTTCCAACATTGAAATGTTGGGAGGTATGTGTTAGCCTACTTGTACCCACAGCAAGGCATAGTTTAAGTGCTGACACAGTGATTATGGCATCCTGTGATGCATTGGTGAGGGGGTAATGGTGTGGAGGTGCAGGCATGTCTCTACTCTCCATGACTAATCCACTTTTAACCATGGCAGACTAATTCAAACACCTGGCCATAAAGCTATTGCAGATAAAGAACGGAAGAGATGCTATATGTAAGCCCTATGACCAATAGATGGTATGTATATTAGCTATCCTAACAAGTAATGTAAGCACATGTATGTATATATATATATATATATATATATATATGTATTTAGTATATCTGTGTGAGGTTAATTTTCATAAAGAGAATAGGTTGGGCACACTGTTTTTAACCTATATCCCAAGAAATGTATTTGAGAGGTGGATTCACGTATTTTTGATGGTGTGGGCCAGAGTCTGCTTGAGAGTTCTGGTTACAAAAAAAGAGGAGAAAAGCGCTCTGTGGTAAATGGGTATATAAATGTCAAATTATCTGTGAGGATTTAAGGTCTAAATATTCTGATCTTTTTAACTATGGTGTTTTGAATATATGACATCAGGTGGGCATCAGGTGGGCAATAACTTGAGGCTGGAGGTTGAACTTAAAATAAATGAGGAATTCGTCCAATGATGTATATAAGTGATTTCTTTAAAATTGAAATAGTCAGTCTCTCTGATTCTGACAGGTGGGCAACAACTGTAGGCTGGGTGTAGTAAATCAAATATGATGTACTCAGGGCTTTATATGGTGCCAAAAATTGGGACAATCCCTCCTTATGCTATTGATGTATAGTGCTATCAGTCTATCTGGCTGAACAGGTAGACAAACACTGTAGGCTGGATGTTGCAGTGAAACACTTTTGTTATGACGAAAGCTGTATGCTTTGGGTGCCACCTCCTCTGTAATCAACGCCACCTCGGAAATAGGAAACGCAGTATCAGGATGCCTTGTGACACTATAATGCAGTATAAGGTAAGTGGGATCTACTTACCCAGGATGAATATCTGCTGGTCTGACTCCTCCTTGCGTCCAGGTGGGCTAGGTGCATGCAACTGAGGGACCCATAATTATGCAGCATGGAGATAAGCCAGTATTGAATAAAAATAACTATTTTATTGGCAAATAAAATGACCATACAGTGTAGGTAGTATAGTCATATACAGTAACTATATATATATATATAATGTGCCAATATATGAACATGTGAGAAACATTTTGAGGGGTTTTGATAATCACAGTGTGTCTGAACACTTCAAGAGCACTCACAATTGCGACCCGAAAGGCCTCAAATTTTTAGGGATAGATAAGATGAACTATAACTGGAGGGGAGGTAATAAAATTAAACAAACAGATATATTAGAAAGTAGGTGGATTTATGATCTGCAAACATTACACCCTGAAGGTTTAAATATAGATCCTTGAGCATAAGTAGTTAGTCGCAGGTTCCACCCGCATACATACCCCCAATCAAGACACATGGACAGTTCCTATTTATCATTTTAGTGTCCCAGTTTGACTTACTAATTAAGGAGCTCCAGTGACGCTTTAACCCATTTATCAAATTAATCAATACACATGAACCATCAATCAAGCCATCAGATCATAATATTATTAGTCTGTTTATCAATGTATACCAACTCCAAATAATACCTTTATTTCTATTTAATCTATTCTAAATATGCAGTTGTTACTATTTACTGATCCACCTAACCACATTGAGTCATACTTGCCGACAATCAGCTCCAGCCTTCCGGGAGGGAGCTGATTGTCGGCTAAGAGCGGGGGGGGGGGGGGGCGGGGGCGGTCATTGGGGGCGGAGCTGGGGGCTGGCCAGCCAGTTGGTGGTACATTGGGGGTGGAGACGGGGGCGGAGCCGCGCGATCACGTCATCGTGGCTCCGCCCCTCTTCACAATGCCGTTATTTTCGGCAGTGTGAAGCAGGGGGCGGGGCCACGATGACGCGATTCAGCGCGAATCGCGTCACCGGCTCCCCCGCTGCGGGGGTTTCTAATCTTTTCAGGGGGAGAACGGGAGGGTTGGAGGCTTCCGGGAGGCTTGCCTGCCTTTCCGGGGGGCCGGGAGCGGCACCCGAAAATCGGGAGGCTCCCGGCCAAATCGGGTGGGTAGGCAAGCCTGCATTGAGTGTATTGATCATTATGCAGAATACTAATTAAGGCATAAGTTCACTTGATCAACAATGACCCAGATAGAATGGATATTTTCTCACATCTTATCCTTTGCTTATATTGAATGCAGAAAATGCACTGTTACAGAAAACACCAGCCTCACTTATGGACATAGAAATTTTCCTCTATATATAGGGTTTTTATTGCATTTATCTATATTCAATATGTCCTTCTCCTAATTCTACTCTATCTCTTTATCATTTAGCAGAGCAAATATATAAGATCTTCCCCTTGCCCCACTGATCACCGCGATCATTGAATTAGAAGCACAACAACTGATTGATATGCCTTTTTCATGTAATTAAACACATCAAAGATGGCCGCCGCCACCACTGCAGACAGACTACAACAGCATCACTGTAAGGCCAGGCTACACTATGGACAGACTCCGCATACCCACATAGGAGGGGACACAACCCTACCATTGAAGCTTCACTCCTATCTACATGTCCAGGCGCGATGTGCGCATGCGCACAATACGGAACCTGGAAGTGCGGGTCACCACCGCATTCTGGCGCAATTCTCAGTATTAACTATCTATAAATAGATGTTAGAGTCACACTAAGGAACTTTTGCCCTTGAAGAAGTCCCACAATAGGGATGAAACGCATTGGAACATTATATATATATAGTTACTGTATATGGCTATAAAACCTACACTGTATGGTCATTTTATTTGCCAATAAAATAGTTATTTTTATTCAATACTGGCTTATCTCCATGCTGCATAATTATGGGTCCCTCAGTTGCATGCACCTAGCCCACCTGGACGCAAGGAGGAGTCAGACCAGCAGATATTCATCCTGGGTAAGTAGATCCCACTTACCTTATACTGCATTATAGTGTCATAAGGCATCCTGATACTGCGTTTCCTATTTCCGAGGTGGCGTTGATTACAGAGGAGGTGGCACCCAAAGCATACAGCTTTCGTCATAGCAAAAGTGTTTCACTGCAACATCCAGCCTACAGTGTTTGTCTACCTGTTCAGCCAGATAGACTGATAGCACTATACATCAATCGCATAAGGAGGGATTGTCCCAATTTTTGGCACCATATAAAGCCCTGAGTACATCATATTTGATTTACAACACCCAGCCTACAGTTGTTGCCCACCTGTCAGAATCAGAGAGACTGACTATTTCAATTTTAAAGAAATCACTGATATACATCATTGGACGAATTCCTCATTTATTTTAAGTTCAACCTCCAGCCTCAAGTTATTGCCCACCTGATGCCCACCTGATGTCATATATTCAAAACACCATAGTTAAAAAGATCAGAATATTTAGACCTTAAATCCTCACAGATAATTTGACATTTATATACCCATTTACCACAGAGCGCTTTTCTCCTCTTTTTTTGTATTCCTTGGTATTGGGAGAGTTTAGGACATCTCCGAGAAAGCAGCTTGTGGTAACATCTATCCTTCTTCTGTGAGCGCTAACTGCCTTTTCTTTGTACTTTATTGAGAGTTCTGGTTGCCTGGAACCAGTTGGGGGTGGAGCTTCAGACTATGCATATGGGCATTAGAGAATAGTTGGGGGGAGTAGTTAGTTAGAGCTGGGATGCCCTGAGGTAACGGCTGAAGAAGGAGGGAGTGGAGTAATGTCAGGTATCTGATAGGGAGACGGAGCCCATGCTCTCTAGAGTGGAGGGGTCTGGTGGCAGACAGCGGGGAGCTGTTACGAATGAGAAGAAGAGGATGAGCCGACAGTGACAGGAGGAGAGCTAAAGTTGCATCCCTTTAGAGCCAATAAAGGGACAGAGAGCTGGAATTAAGCCCCATACAGCACAAACAAAATAGACAGAGTGAGATTACCTGAAGGAGAGTGCAGGTGCATTGAGGAGAGACAGTGAGGAGAGACAGAGCTGTAGCCTATCAGTGAGGAAGGTGCAGGATCAGTCTGGCAGGAGCAGCAGCTGCTATTCAGCACAGTGAGATAGAATCAGGGGAGTCACGGAGCCTGAGACGTTCCACCCAGCTCCCCATAGGGCAGAGTAGTGTCTGATTACAGCCAGATTACAGACCTGTGAGGGGGCTGGGGTACAGGAGCTGATCAGGAACAAGGTACTGACCAGAGCCAGCTTCCTGACTGAGACCTAAACCAAGGTGTGTACATTCTTATGACAATTATCACCGCAGCACACCCCAGACTACCTATTAGCTAAACAGCTGTGTGCATATACTTCAAGCCCATTAAGTGACATTCAAGCATATGACTAAGCATATTGCTATTCATTAATGCAAGCTCTTTTGCCAAATAAAGGAAGACCCTTCATACAAGTGACTGGTATAACCCCTTTCATGCTGGAGACAATTTAATAAGTAGTCAAGAGGTGGCCACATTTAGCAATATCCAAAACTTTCTAGCATTTCAGAATATTAACTCTGGCAATGTGAGGGAGAATCAGCTGTAATATAGAGTTATACAGAAAAATAATTATCAGCGCCCAGTCCAGTGGCGTAACTAGGGCAGGGCGAGCGGGGTTCGTGCCCTGGGCGCCGTTGGACCGGCGGCGCGGGGGGGCGCCGCCAGCCACGGTACCGGCCCACCCACCCTAGATAGCCAGTGCAGCGCCGACCGCAATGAGTGTGGTCAGCGCTACACATTTGCACAGGACCGGCGCTAGGCTTCCAGCGCCGGTCCTGTGCGGCACGCCTGAGCCCGTTCCCTCCCCCTGAGCGCTTGCCCAATAGCGCCAGGAGGCGGGCTCAGGCTGTGCATAACACACGCATCGCCGCCAGCGCTGGCGGCGATGCGTGTGTTAAACAGCAGCCAATGAGAGTCAGATAGACTCTCATTGACTGCTGCAGCACCCACTGCAAGAGCCGGACTTCCGTCCGGCTCCTGCAGTGGGTAATGGGACTGACGTCATGACGTCATGACGTCAGTCCCATAATGCTGAGCGCGCCAGCCCGGGCGGACTGGAGGGCGGGAGCGGCATCGCGGACAGGAGCAGCGTGGAATCAGGTAAGTATATTTTTATATATATTTATTTATTTTTAAACCTATCTGCACAACGGGGGAGGGGTTGGCTACTACTGGGGGGGACATCTACTGGGGGTGCCATTGGGAGGACCTCTACTGGGGGGGCTACTCTACTGGGGACTACTACTTGGGGGGGGACTACTACTGGGGGCATTCTAAAAGGGGCCTAGTATTACTAGAGGCACTGCACTCGGGGGACCACTACTGGGGGCAATAATAGGAAGGGCCACTACAGGGACCACTGGATAGGGGGGGGGTCACTACTGGGAGCCTGCATCAGGGGGACCACTACTGGGGGCACTGCATGGGAGGGGGGACACTACTGCTGGGGGCACTATATAAGGGGCTTACTGCTAGGGGCACTGCGGGGACCACTACAGGGGGCACTAGATAGGGGGGATCACTACAGGGTGCCTGCATAAGGGGACCACTACTGGGAAAACTGCATGGGGGGGACTACTGCTGGGGGCACTATATAAAAGGGCACTGCATAAGAGGATACCGGTACTGGGCGCACTGCATTGTGGGGACTGCTACTGGGGGCACTGCATAAGGGGGAACACTACGTGGGGCACTGCATTTGGGGGGGCCACTACTGGGGGTACTGAGTAAGGGGAACTAACTGGCGGCTGTATAAGAGGGACCACTACTGGGGATACTGTATAAGGGGCACTACTATGGGCTTGCATGAGAGGGACCACAACTGCATACTGGGGGTACTGTATAAGGGGTACTACTGGGGTTAAGGTGCATATGGATAGGAATGTTCAGTTTGAAAATAAAGGGGTGTGTCATGTTGACACGCCCCATTTTTAAGTGACCACGACCATTTTTTGGCGCGCGCACATGGGGGGGGCGTGCACGCATGGGGGGGGCTCCCTTTTCAAATTTGCCCTGGGCTCCAAATACCCTAGTTACGCCACTGACCCTGTCTCCCTGGGATTACCGCAATACTACAGTAGTGAAAGTGGAAGACGTATTCTTGCACATGGCTACTTTATGAAACGCAAAGTGTTACACAAACACTGTAGTTACAGGAACTACTTCATATTACCATCAGTTACATGGTGCAGATGCTAGTACTATTATATTGGAAAGATGACAAATTTTATAAGAAACAGTCCTTTTATAAACAAACCAACAGGACTCAACACAAACCTTGGTTTGCAACTATCAAATGTGTACACCAACAAGTAAACTGGCAAAATATGACTTGTTAAGTGGTTATTTGTGTGGGGTATCAGTATATTATCTGAAATGTGTTTCATGTGGGTGAATTGTAATGTTATTGTCAATGATAGAGCTCTAAATTAACCTAAAGGAGTCAAGTTAGCACATTTTGATATAACGTTGTTTCTCAAACTGTTAGAATTTTCCAAGTAACCATTTATATATGTGGTAGAAAATAGCATAACATATTTCCTTCTAATTTATAAGGGCAGTTACATTGGCTGAAATGTAATATATAAATGTATGCCTTTAGGGATAAGCTAACTTACTTTTGAGACAGTGAAGTTTAATTCTCATTGCTGCTATATCCTGCATAATAAAACTGTTTCTGTGACCACAGTTAATCAGATCTCAGTTATTTTATTTGAGAAATAGAAAACATAGGACACTGAGGGTAATTAGTTTCCGACAAATAAGACCTATAACCTAGGCTTAGGGGTTTTCCCAAGCAAGCCCCTTGGTGGAAGGTATACAAGAGAGGAAGCTTGGGTGGAGGCATTCGCTACCGGAGGACCATAGAAATCATCTGCTATAAGGTAACCCACTTCTAAGATAGAACAAAGTAAACATGGTTACATATAGAATATATAATAGTAGTATATAGTATTGTATTTACTACATTTACCATCTGTGAATGGTATAATTAATTAATGCAAATTATTCATACTTGCCTACTCTCTCTGATTGTCAGGGAGACTCCCTGAAATAGTAGCAATCTCCTTGACTCCCTGAAAAGTCTATCAATCTCCCTGCACCTTACCCCTATTATATAACTGTTAAGTAAAAAAAAAAACAACAGAGAAAAAACAACAGAGATATATACATTCAAAAGGGACCATTAGTATAATTTCCCTGCATTGGTTAAAAGGCACAATGATAGCTATGTCTACATGCATTTTCTGAAAAGTATCAGTGTATTTTCATGAACATATAGATCTTACGAACTGCTTTGGGGCTCATTTACATTTGGATGCAAATCAATATTATGGCACACCTCTCAGATGTAGCAGTACACGCCCACTTTACTGCCACGCTATTAGGTGCTGCTTTCCCAATCTCCCTGAAAAGCTTTTTCAAAAGTTGGCAAGTATTCATTTTATTATGGGTGATTTGTATATGCAAGTTGCATGCGTAGTGAGAGCTTCATTTACCACTTGGGCAACACATTTTAACTGGCACTGTAAAAAGTGATCATTAAAGAAAGGGCTGACAAATACATAAGAAATTCCAGAAGTCATCATGGTTGTTCTCACGTATCTCATGAATCAGAGGTATGTGGGAGAAGGTGTCTCACCTCTGCAACCAATCCCTGGTCCAACAACTCCGATTTCTGCTCCTCTTTCTCCTCCTGATAGCTTGAATAGGATGTTGCCATAGCTGTGAAAATACAAACTCGAGCCTTGCTTTTTCTCAAAATCAAACTCATGCTGGAGAATGACAAAGACAAAAGAACGTTCTGTCCTAAAACTACTGTAGCTAGTTTAGAAACAAACGGACATAATAGCTCTGAAAATGTTCACGTAGGCTTGTTTTGGTCTCATCATCACACCCCCTTCCTGCCCATTATGTTACTTTTAGGTACACCCACTGTGAGCGCAGCCTGAAATCGGGAAAATGTGTACGCTGGTACAATCATTTCCTTGCGATATTTCGGCAGCGCAGGATCGAAGGTTGCACATTGGATTGTATATGTGTGTATGCGCGTATCGGGACTGTGATCAGCACTTCCGTACAGGAGCATTGTCGATCGAACCGTCGCATCGAATGCGTTATTGTATAGGTGTGTACCCAGCTTTAGTCTGCTAAGGCAAGAGATGGTTCTGATACATCATTAGTCAGGCAATACTTTAATATCCCCGATATAGCAGTTTCCACATGATTTTAGTGGGGAAAGCCCTTAATAAATAGTCCTCTATACAGTATGTATTGCATTTGAAGCTTTGGATGTCACTGTTATTTTGTCTATTTCTTTACACTATAATGGCAAAGTATTTTTGAAAAAAAGCTACCACCATTTTATAAATCAAGATAAAAATTATTATTTTAATTTCCTGGGGTTATTTTTGTTTCTTTATTACCTCTCTGTAGATAATAAGAAGTCATAGTTTTATATCATTCTCACATTACTGTGGTCTGTATTTTTATAATGCTTTGTACCCTTCTATTTTTATTATTATTTTAAAACTATAAAAATAAACAAATTCTGACATTCATCTGTAAAGTGATATCTTACTACAATAGTGGGAATAATAGTGAGTTATATTTAATTAATATGACTGATCTGTTCAAATGTATGAATCACTGGCTCTATGTAATTGTTCATAAAATTGGGGACCTCTAGGAGGTACTTTACATGAAAAGGAAACCCCAAGGCATAACAGGACATGAGGGTGTGAGCATACAGATTTTCTCCAGCTGTAGACACACAGCAGAACACCCACCAGCCGTGATCAGGAGAAACTCAGGGTAAATGTGAATGTTTACACAATAAGGTGTGAAGCTGGCCAGGTCAGTCCCACTGTGCAATGTGTTGCTCCTCATCTAAAGCGCTGTGAAGTGTGAAGTCCAGTGAAGTATGATATTATGAGAACGCTCTATTACATTAAAATGAGATCTGTGAGGCACTTATGGGGACATCACTGTGTGTAGTAACCAAAACATCCAACGATCCCTTTTCAGTGATATGTCAAATTTCTTTTACTTTCTGTCACATTGTATTGCTATATCAGTGCAAATAATTTAACACAATCTGAAAAAAGAGAGTCATCATAATACAATAGTATAAACCAGTTTATAGTTATATAAACACTGAGAAAAGAACCAAGGCACCAACTACAGTATGTGTTGTATTCTAGATCAATAGAGAATAGGCGTTTAATATACTCATATACTTTTCTGTGTACCTGGAACTTCAGTAATTATCTGTTAACTTCTGAATGTCCCTCTTATCCAAATGGAGTGATGTAGAACAGATAAAAGCAGGCCAATGGTGTAATATGCAAAACACAGGCGCATATCAAATATGAAATAAAACAGCTGAGCTAGTATTGAACCAAAAAAATTATCAAAATAGATTCCAGGTAATGAAGTTAGAAAAATGTCCACAGACCCCAAAGTGTTTTGTCTTGTCAAGACTTCATCAGTAAATACAAGAAAGGAAAAAAGCGCTCTGTGGTAAAGAGATATATAGATGTAAGAATGTGTAAAGGGTTTGGGGTCTGGGTATTGTGATCTTAATGGCTGAGTGGAGAATCTATATATTATAGTGAATATATACAAATATATACATACACACACAAGTGTATATACATATATATGTACATATGAATATGATTCTCTTTACAGATAGATGTATGATGTCAGGTGGGCAATAACTTGAGGCTGGTAGTTGATAAATAATTCAGAATTTTGTCCAATGATTATTGTGAATGATGTTTTAATAATAACAGCAATCAGTCTCTCTGCTTCTGACAGGTGGGCAACAACTGTAGGCTGGATGTTGTGAATTGGAAGATGATATGATGTGATATAGTCCTTATAGAATGCCAGATTATTAGGAAAACCTGGGCATAACTGCAGGCAGCACAATTATTGGGGGGTATTCACATAACTGCAGACAGAGCACACACAGAGCGCTTTTTTCCTTTCTTGTATTTTCTGCTATTGGGAGAGTTTAGGACACCTTCCGGAGAAGCAGCTAGTGGTAATAACTATCCCTTGCATGTGAGCGCTGACTGCTCTTTTTCCCTGTGTCATTTATCAAGACTTCATCAGTGCCTTAAAGAAACTTTGGCACTAAGTAACATTGTTGTGTTTTCTAATCCCGCTACTGCCATATTTTCATTAGACTTCCTCTTAATCACATTATTTTCCTGGAAATATGGTCTACTCTGATATGCTGTGAATGTATTATGACTAGAGATGTGCGGGTCTGGTTCTCAGAGAACCGTCAACAACCGAATTTAGGGATTCAGAATCGAACAGAGGCCTGATTCAGAGCCGGACGCTCAGACAGAGCGCTCGCTCTGAATCAGGGCCGTCCTTCTTAATTTTTAGAGCGGCCTTCTGGCCGCTCGTATAGCTGTGGGTGACCACCCACAGCTATAGCGAGCGGCCAGGAAGATTGTCGCGATGGTCAAGACCATTGCGACCATCGGGCTTGCGACAAGACCCTTGTGGTAGGGTCTCGTTGCCGCAAGCCCTGGAGTGCTTTTGGCTCTATCAGAGCCGAAAGCACTCCCACTGACATCACTTGTGATGTCAGTGGGGCCGGCCCCAGCCGGTAGGCGTTCCCATGGGAACGCCTCCGTCTGGGCAGCCACGCCCCTTGCACGCCCACCAAAGGGAGCGTGCTGTCACTCACCATTGACAGCACGCCCCCTTTGGTGCAAAACCCGGAGCGACGGCTTGCCCGTCGCTATCCGGGTCTCGCGCATGCGCACAACGGAGCCGGCTCCGTCGTGCGCATGCGCACTGAGCCAACATCGATCTGCTTGTGAGCGCTCAGCACTCGCGAGCGGGTCTTAATCAGGCCCAGAGTCCGAGTTCGGAATCACTTTGGGGTACAGAGTCGAATCAAGTTCCGGTTCGGATCTTCCTGAGGTTCGGAATTCGGATTTAAAAACCAAAATCGGGTTTTGAATTCAATGCTAACAGGTCAAAATGACATAATTTTATCTGTTTTTTTTTTTTTTTTTTAAATACAGATCCAAAACCAAAACACATGAGGGTCGTTTTGCAAAATCAAAACACAAAGATGAATCCATATCCAAAACCAAAACACGGGGGTCAGCACACATCTTAATTATGACATTGCCCTTGAGCAGCTGGACTGGAGCAAGGGAAATTCAAATTTGTAAGTTTAGCAGTCGTCTGCAACTGAGAAAGAGATGCGAAGCAGTGACTGCTCCTGTTCACAACATGTCAGATAGAGATGCCCAATGAGTGTGAAGGTCAAGTCAATTATATTTCATTTCTTTCACACACCTGGCAAAAGTCAGGCCTCAAGAAATGCAGTCAATATCCTGCCTGCGGATTCCGGCGCTCAGAATGCTGGTGCCGGAATCCCGACACTTGTCAGAATCCCGGCACCAGCATTCCTACCACCGGAATCCCGAAGACAAGTATCAGGGTTGGGGGGAGGGTTAGCATTAGAATTAGGGGTTAGGATTAGGCACTGGGGGAAAGTTAGGCACTAAGTGGGGAGGTTTAGGTTTACGGTGCGGGGAGGGGGGAGGTTAGATTTAGGCACTAGCGGGGGAGGTTTGGGTCAGGTATGGGGGAGGGATGGTTATGGTAGGGATAGGGGGAGGGTTAGAATACTGACCACAAGTGTCGGTATTCTAACTCTGTCGAGATGCCAGTGTCAGGATTCTGACCGCTGGGATCCCAAGTGCCGGCATCCCGTGGCCTCAGTGTGATTCTGAGGGTGATGGTTTTGGTTTTAGATCTGGATCTCCCCTGGTTTTGGATCTGGATTGGTTTTGCCAAGACCTCACCTCCGTGTTTTATTTTTCAGTTTTGGTTTTGGATCTGGATTTTTTCTTAAAAAGTCATAAAAACAGCTAAAATCACATAAAATTGGCCTTGTTTTGTACCTACAGTATTATTAACCTCAATAACATTTATTTCCACTGGTTTCGAGTCAATTTTGACCACCTCACAACTCACTATATTGTTTTCATCCAGTTTAGGCCCAAAATTTTCACCAAGGTAGCTGACTGACTAAGCTAAGCTGCAGCAGTGGGCCTGAGGGAGTTGGAAAATGTATGTAGTTGAAGGCAGGGCAGGGACAGGAAGGGTTGATTGGTAGTAAATTTAATAAATTTTTTTGATTCCGAAGAAAATTTATGAGGGACAAGAGAAGGGGAGGGGGCATTTACAAAAAATTGTGATACATTCACATCAGTCCTTGCCACAGAAGAATCCTTGAGCATTGCTGCCGCTGCTGGTAGTTGATTTTCTCATTCCAGAAGGGGACCAGGAAGATTTGTAGTAGTGCTTTCCACATGAAAAAGCATTTCCCAACCTGTACAGGGACATTAAATAAAACATAGTTAGTTAATGGCCTCAAGCGTAAGATCTATGATTTAAGGCAGGGGTAGTCAATATTGGTCCTCGAGAGCTACCAACAGTGCATGTTTTCCAGGTCTCCTCACAGAATCACAAGTATAATAATTAACTCCACCTATGGATCTATGGCTGTTTCATATAAGATCTACATTGGTTTATTGCTTTTACACCATAACACCTTGACTAGCTTACTTAACTTAAACTACAAATAAAGACACAGACACCAAAGCTTGGCTAAAAAGGTCACAGCTTTTTATTTACAATTAATCAATCAACCTAACCAGGGTGGCAAAGAGACGCTGCAAGCCCAGTTCCAGATTTCACCTCGCTCAAAATACTCGGGGGATTACTAAAACGTCCCCCCTTTAGATGCGCTAACGATGTGAGCGTCTCACTTCCCTCCTGGGCCAATACGAGGTGCTTACGCACAGAAAGCCCAAACGTACCTTTCCAGGAGCTGCAAGCCACCTGTTAAAACCCAGGCCCCTTCTTCGATTCCACCACAATTGAAAAAGATCTTCAGACACTCTAATTTTGAGCCAGTATCGAATAACGCGAGTATTAAGACATACGTGCGTATTCTTGAGGATGAGACCAATGCTATCACTAAATCGCCACCCTTAATTCACCTGAATTTGTCATCAGATGAAAGAATTGTCTGACAACTCCAACTTAATTATAAGACCAGCGACAAGGGTGTCGCTATTGTTCTTCATGATATTAGTGATTTAGTGATTATAGAATGGAAGCATTGCGACAATTAGGGGATACCCTTATATATTGCAATTTACAAGGAGATCTGACTGTGACATTCAAAACAGATCTTAGTAATACTTAGACACCAGCCCTTGATAGGGGTATCATTGAGAAAGAACTGTTTGATCAGGGGCATATCTATAATGGGTGCAGGGTGTGCAGGGCCCACACCTCACAACCTGCACCCATAGGTAATTACTTACCTCTCCGCTGATTCCTGAAACGCTGCTCCGCAGCGCCGGACCGGTGCTGTACAGCAGCAAACACTCACTGGGAAAGTGGTGGTGGTGGCCATTTTCCCAGTGATCTGCACATGCACAGAAAAGATGACCCCGGAAAAGTAGGCGCGGGCGCCATTTTCCCGGAGACCCTTGCATGCACTGTAGATTCTGGCATGAAGCCAGGATATACAGAGCTCAGTGCTGCTGAGCCACTGTCAGAGAGGAGGGGGCCCAAACGGAGGCTGCACACGGGCCCCCTCCTCTCTTAAAACGCCCCTGTGTTTGATGCACTTATTCCTGAATTCCCGCTAAAGCCACTATTCTGTAAGCTCCCGAAAACTCATAAGGGCTTAAATCCTCCCCCTGGTTGCCCCATTATCGCGGCAAGAGGCTCCTTAGCACAACCTTCTTCAAGATTTCTGGACGCTATTTTACAACCATTAGTCCAACAACAAGCATTTTTTGTTAGACACGACAATGTTCCTCAACAAATTAAGAGATCTAGAAATAGAAACAGTGTCTAATGAGAGTCTGATGGTGTGTGCGGATGTAACCAATCTTTACACTATGATCCCACATTGCGAGGGGATGCAGTGTGTTAGACTATTCTTGCAGAATAGTGGTTTATATCATAAGGATTTTATAGAACTCTGCCTTTTGTTACTTGAATTTGTTCTAACTAAGAATTTTTTCCTGTTCGATGGCTGTTATTATTTACAACTAACCGGGTGTGCCATGGGGTCAGCAGTGGCCCTGGCCAATGCAAATATTTATATGTTCAGCATCGAACAGGAGATCTTTAAGAATGTGGATATCTCTTCTAAGATTATTTTCTATACGAGTTTTATTGATGACCTGTTTTTCCTATGGAATGATTCTGAAAATAAATTGAGGGAGATCATTGAGATGCATAATGCAACAGATTCCCCAGTAAAATTAACAGTGAGAATTAATCAGGAAAGCATTGATTTCTTAGATGTTAAAATTTTGAAATCTGACAATACTCTTTCTACCACAATGCGTACAAAGTCTACAGATCACAACACACTTCTACACATGCACAGTTGCCACCCTAGGAACCTGAAAATAGGTCTACCATATTCACAGATGGTAAGGATTTTGGGGATTAACATTATTAAGGAAGTGGCCATCATGCAGATTAATTAATTAATTCTTAAATTATCCAAGACGCTAAGGAACGTGCACGATTGGATCGGAATGATCTTCTTAAAAAAGTAATAAACAAACTCAGAAACAAGTCCTACCATGGGTCAATAGATAGAACGTACTATCATCTAATATGAATAGGGTAGCTAAAAAACGGAATCGGTATGGAATCCCGGCTGCCGCATGGCCGGCAGTTCGATAACGGGAACTGCAGCCCGACAGATCAGCAGAACCCGGCAGCGAAAGCCCAACAGTGCTGGAAATCCTGATCGTCCCTAAGGTAAGTATAAACTAACCTAACTTAACCTAACCACCTAACCCTAACCCTCCTTAGGGGTACCTAACCCTAACCCCCCCCAAGTGCCTAACCCTAATCCCCCTCTAAGTGCCTAACCCTAGCCCCCCGTTCCCCGCTGCCTAAATCTAAGTTCCCCTGGGGGGTGCCTAACCCTAACCTCCCCCCGGGGGTGCCTAACCCTAACCCCCCCTTCCCCTAGCCTAACCCTAACCCTCCCAGGGGGGGTGCTTAACCCTAAGTCCCCCCTGGGTGCCCTAAACCTAACCCTCCACCCCTGCGGCTGGCCGCTTGCGGCGCCCGGCATCCCTCTGATCGGGATGCCGGGCGCCGGTTTCCCAGCGTCGGGTAAATGACAGGCGTCTAGATATAGACGCCGGTCATTTATCCCACGCCGGGATAAAGCAGCCGGGAAGCCGGCTGTCGGTATTAAGGCAGCCGGTTTCCCGACTGCATACCCTAAAAAACATTGGCATTTGATAAAATCAGATAAAACGCTACCTCTTTCCAACACTGATCTAATGCTGAGTTATTCTCGTGGTCGGAATCTGCGATAACTTCTGGTAAAAGCAGACATCTCTAAAAAATCATCTGACATGGTCCCAAAACACTTTTATTGAATAAAAAGAAAGGATGCTTCAAATGTCCTTGTGTCACCTATAGATATCTGTTAACGGGGGATTCCTTTTATCATCCCTTGTCTGGGAAAAAGTACTAAATCCAACATTCTTTAAATTATAACAGTACATTTGTATTGTACCAGATTGTATGCCCTTGTGGGCTTTCATACATAGGGAAAACACTGTAAATTCAAGGAGCGAATGGCGATGCATTGCTCAAATATTAGAATAGCTCTGATTAATGGTAACAGTGAATTTCCAGTAGCTCGACACTTTGTAGAGAAGGGACACACTTTAGCAAGTTTACGATATAGAATGATTGATCACATCCCGTTGCCCCTGAGAGGAGGTGATCAGGGACGTTTGCTCCTCCAATGTGAAGCCCGGTGGATTCACCGTTTGGGGGTAATTGTAACCCGGGGCTTGAATGAACATTTTTCGTTTTCATCTCTAATTGAATCTTTTAGGCTCATTATATCAGGTATTTGATTCTTTAGGCACATTACATGATGTATTTATACAGGATAATTATCTAAATTATTGTGTGTCAATAGATTCTGTATTTTACATATGTACAATATCTCTTTGTGATATGTAATGTATTTTTTGTGCAAGTCTGTGCACATGCTGTAATCCAGATATCATACTTTGCCCTAAGTATGTACAGTTCTTCTTAATTATGTACAGTTTTGACTATTGATGTGTTTCCGTTTGTTATAGTGGTTTGGTTTGTGTGGTCACTGTTAGTCACATGGGCGTCGCGATGACGACATTGACCAGGGATGCTGAACGGGTGCATGGTCCCATCTCCAGCATGGTCTTGCACAGGGGTGAAGTCTTTATAAGGTAAGTTTTATTGTTTTCTTTTTACATCCTGAAGATAGTGCATTAAAAGCACTGAAACGATGACATTTATCCAATGCATGGAGTGATTTTTTAAGATGACTGCCGCACCTTTGCGATATTGTATGAGAAGGCACCATCTGCAGCTGAAGGGCATGTTGTTTGGAGTGCTGGACCACACAAGTTTGTATATACTATATATATATATATATATATATATATATATTAGAGATGAACGGTTCGGATTCTGTGGAATCCGAACCGCTCCGAACATTGGGGATCGAGGCTGAACGGCGGCCTCCTGATGTGCGGATCCTCGTGAGAGAATCCGACATCAGGGTCCCACTAGTGTAGGGCAGAACGCAGTGATAGCGGTCTGCCCTACACCAAAACAAACACTCAGCTGTCAGCGGCAGCTGCGTGTTTGTTTCTGCGTAGGGCAGGCCGCTATCATTGCGTGTGACGTCTCTCCCGTCTCTCCCACCCAGAGAGTGACATCTCTCCCATAGTGTAGAGAGGAGTGGACGGCTGCGGTCACAGCAGGAACGGGGATTCAGGTCACAGCAGGAGCGGGGATTCAGGTAAGTTTTTTTTTCTGTGTAAGGCGACGCTACTGGGGGCATACTACAAGGGGCACAACTACTGGGGGCACTTATTCTAATGGGGACATACTACAAGGGGCATAACTGTTGGGACACTTATTATAATGGGGGCACACTACAAGGGGCATAACTACTGGGGGCACTTATTCTAATATGGGCATACTACAAGGGGCATAACTATTGGGGCACTTATTCTAATGGGGGCATACTATGAGGGGCACAACTACTGGGGGCACTTATTCTAATGGGGGCATACTAGAAGAGGCATAACTACTGGGGGCATACTACAAGGGGCACAACTACTGGGGGCACTTATTCTAATGGGGGCATATGACAAAGGGCATAACTAATGGGGGCACAACTACTGGGGGCACTTGTAATGGAGGCATACTACTAGGGGCATACTGCTGGGGGCACTACTAATGGGGGTATACTACTGGGGGCATACTACTAGAGACACTACTACTGGGGGCATACAACTAAGGGCACTACTAATAGGGGCATACTACTGAGGGGCACTGCATAGGGGGCACTACTACTAAGAGCATTGTGTAAGGGACACCACTGCTGGGGGTATTGTGTAAGGGACACTATTGCTGTGGGCATTGTATAAGGGGCACTACTACTGTGAGCATTGTATAATGGGCATTACTACAGTGGGCTTTGTGTATAAGGGTCACTAATATGGACATTGTGTAAAAGGGCACTACTGTGTGTCGTAACATAAATAAGAGACACTACTTTATGGCGTAATGTGAATCAGGGGCACTATGTGCGGTGTAATGTGAATAAGATTGTGCACTGTGACTCCTTGTGCCTTAGCCACCTGTGTATACAAGTACTGTGACTCCTTGGGCCGTAGCCACCTGTGTATACAAGTACTGTGACTCTGCTGGCTGTACCCCACTGGGTGGGTGGGAGGGCCATAGGACCATTCCATCTTCCACTACCTTTCATTTCTGCCACTGGTGTGTGACAATGTGTCATAGATGTGGTTTAAACTGTGGAGTCTGTGCCGCTGCTCTTTCGCTTGGTAACCAGTCAGCTCACTGCAACTGTTGGTAAATAATGGTGAAAACTATAATTTAAACTGTGAGGTGGTCTAAATTGACTGTAAATGACTGGAAGTTAATGTTATTGAGGTTAATAATACTCTAGGAAGAAAAAAAAGCCCAATTTATGTGATTTTAGCTTTTTTTGTCAATTTTTGTAAAAAAATCACCCCAAAGTATTCCACGTTTTTAGATGGTGGTCTTTTGAATCAAAGAAAGACCCATCATCAGTGGTGTATTTTAAAACAGGGGGCTTTATTAAAGGGGAATATACAATGGATACATATAGACAAAATTAATAGGAGATATGAAAAGAGAAAATGCTTATCTGCAAAGGTAGTAGCCAAGGTCCATATAGGTAAGGCTGGCAGTGCCCAACGCATTTCATCCTTTGGACTTCCTCAGGGGTAGAGGTATGGGTCAAGGGATACCCCTTTTATACCCGACATGCAGCTGACATAGCAAAAAACTTGAAAACTGAAAACGGCGCTAATCGCCGGTTCGCGCATGCGCAGTGTGCCACGGCCATCTTAATAACGTCAATACTGATGTCAGGGATATCCCTGGATAACGCGTATTGCACAGTGCGCATGTGCGGGTCGCGGCATTACCGATGGAGTGTATGCCCTTAGTCGATCGCTAATTCACATAGCGGACAGTGGACCTCATTCAATACTTTGGGGTGAGAGTAATACAGGAGTACAGACGAGTAAAGAACCTACCTTTATATTCCTATACAAGACTCTAATTGGTACGCACAATAATTATTAGCCACGTATTGTGTACTAGACTTATTACACTATATTTTCTCTCTTCTATCTGGCTCAACTATGAGCCTTTTTCATTGAAGGTCCCCTGTGTGGCACCAAATATCCGGATACAGCTATAACCGCATCCGGCTGACAAGACCACTCAGATAAGCATTAAAGAATTTATTTCTGGTACGCACATATCCATTTGAGCACAGATACACTATCTTGTTTAAATTTAATACACTATTTGGCGCCTGCCCTTTCCACCCCACTTTCTAGATATATATATATATATATCATAAGGTCTTGATAAAAGAGGTCATACCTCTGAAACGTTGACTACCACTACCTAGTGGCCTGATTTATTTCCATATACCGGAGTGCCATCCGTTTTTATTTGTCTATATATATATATATATATATATATATATATATATATATATTGCAGATGAGCGGGTTCGGATCTCAGAGATCCGAACCCACATTTCGGGGATGCGAGCGCAGCTCGGATCTCCCTGCCTGCCCTGGATCTCTCACCCGAGTCAAAACCTCGTGACCCCGCTGTCGGGTCGCGAGGTTTTGTTTTGAGAGGGCTTAACGCTGATTGGCTGAGAGAGCCGTCTGTCATGGCTCTCAGCCACACAGCGTTAAGCCCATTGAAAATGCAGCCTGATACCGCCGGCAGCCCTGCTGCCGACACCCCCACTGGCAGCATCCACCGCTGCCGACACCACATCTGCCGACACTCCTGCACTGCTGCCCCACGTACTGAGGACACCAACAGCGACCCCCACACTGTCGACACTTCCACACTGAGGACACCAGCAGCACCCCTGCACTGCCGACACTGTCAGCACACATGCACTGAGGACACTGCTGGCACCCCCGCTCTGCCGACACCACCAGCACCCTGCATTGAGAACACCCTTGCACTGCCGACACAGTCAGCAAACCTGCACCGAGGACACCGCTGGCACCCCCGCTCTGCCGACACCGCCGACACCCTGCATTGAGAACACCCCTGCACTACAGACACAGCCAGCAAACCTGCACTAAAGACACCGCTTGCACCCCCGCACTGCCGACACAGCCAGCAAACCAGCACTAAAGACACTGCTGGCACCCCCGCACTGCCGACATCATGGGTACTCTTCACTGAGGACACTGCCAGCACCGCAGTACTGCCATTCCATGTACTGAGGACACCAGGGGCTGGCTGGCAACTTTTAGCCTGGGGGGCAAATGCATGCAGGCGGCCCTGGCAGAGGAATAGCGTTTAGCCAGGGTGCCCGAAAGAATGTGCGTGCTACGGCGCCCCCCCCCTCAGGAGAGGATACCCTTATGCAGGCCTCGCATAGTGCCCCCAGTAGTGGTCCCCCCTAGGCAGTGCCCCTTGTGCCCCCAGTAGGAAGCCCCTTATATAGTGCCCCCAGTAGTGGTAACCCTTATGCAGTGCCCCTTAAATAGTGGCCCCAGTTGTAGTCTTCCCCCTATGCAGTACCCCCACTATTGCCCTTTATATAGAGCCCCCAGCAGTGGTCCCTCGATGCAGTGCCCCCAGTGGTAGTCCCCTCCCCCCTATGTAGTGCCCCTAGTAGTAGTCCCTTCCCCCCTATGCAATGCTCCTAGTAGTAGTCCCCTTGTAGTGCCCCTAGTAGTAGTCCCCCCCAGTAGTAGTACCCCCCTTGTAGTGCCCCCAGTAGTAGTCCCCCCCTTGTAGTGCCCCCAGTAGCAGTAGTCCCCCCCTTGTAGTGCCCCCAGTAGTAGTAGTCCCCCCCTTGTAGTGCCCCCAGTAGTAGTAGTCCCCCGCCTTGTAGTGCCCCCAGTAGTAGTAGCCCCCCCCCCTTGTAGCGCCCCCAGTAGTAGTAGCCCCCCCCTTGTAGCGCCCCCAGTAGTGGTCTCCTCCTTATAGTGCCAGACCCCCCGCAGTAGACACACATAATATATATATAAAAAAAAAAGTCGACTCAACTTTTCTCTATGTTGCAGCCTCGGCTCTGACAGTCACTGTGGCCACCGGGGAGCTTCCTACAGTCTGAGTTTCGTGAGGTGATTACGTCAAATCTTGAGAGACTCTGACTGTAGGAAGCTGAGCTGCTGACAAGGACCATAGCAGCGCCGGAGGCAGCTAAATGCTGCGGTTTTATGTTGGTAGCAGTGTCGATTGTGGGGACAGTGTGTGGGGCACCTTATGTGTGGGGGCCCCCGGGACAACCGCTCCTGTCACCATGCCTATAATCGTCCCCGTAGTCCACACATAACTACCATATGTTCTCCTCCTACATTCGCATGACCCACGGACCCCAGGCCAACACTGCTGTGTGAACTTTTTACCTTTGCAATCTGGCTGGACCAATATGAAAAATGTCGCACTTATCCTCGTTCATCAAATTCCTATTTCTCTATAGATTGTGAGCTTCAAAGCTGGGGCCTCTTACCAGAGGTATAGCATGTGGCTAGAGTGCCTGGAGCACGTGCGTGCTAAGCCCCCCCATGTATGTATGTATGTATGTATGGTAGGTATGTATGGGGTATTTATCTATGGGATGCCTTATCTAAATGATCACTTTGTGTATAAATAAGTCTGTGTATGGGGCATGAGAGGAGGCCCCACGCTTGTCCTGCGTTATTGTAAAGAAAATATTTTTTTTTTATTTAAAATAAATTCTCCTAATGCATCTCCTACATTGGGCGTCCTTTAATATTGTCATATATGGAAGACTAGGACATTAGGCATACACTATACTAGGCCTTAGAAATCATCCATCTAATATCAGTAATAATGCCCTCCTTTCCTTCTCATGCCTTCCGGAAGTGAGGGGGATAAATAGGGAGATAGGGAATAAGCCACCAGTAACTTTCAATTAAAATTTAGGACATGGATGAAACAAATATTCTTAGTTCTGTCGGCAATAATAAGTCACATCCAATAATATAGTGAGTCCAATACAGACTGGTGGCTACAGCCCATGTAATAGGTAACATTATGACATCACAGGCTGTGAGCTGAGCCCATGATGGGGACCTGTGGTCTCACTCTCAGAGTAGTGAGGGATAGCGAGTGCGACAGTGATATGAAAATGCTCTTTGTTTTTTGCTTGATTTGCCTATTCGGCATATTATCGGAAGGTAAGTGACAATTATTTAGATTTATTTATTTTAGTAAAGGGTTCTAAATCAATTTATTTAGAATTATGGACCTATTTATCAAGTGCAAAGAGCCCTTTTACCCTCATAAACAGCTCTTCCTGTCACACGTGGGGCTCTATGCTTTCTATTTATGTAATTATTAAAGTGGTGAAAACAAACTTTATAAAATTAGGGGGAGATTTAATAAAACTTGGAGAGAGATAAAATTAGAGATAAATAGCACCAACCAATCAGTTCCTAACTGTCACTTTACAGTGATAAATGTCACTGTGTATGATAATAGTGCTCCAGCCAATCAGCTCCCAATTGTCAACTGTTAGAAAAATGACAGTTGGGAGCTGATTGGCTGGAGCACCATTTATCATACACAGTGAAATTTATCACTCGTTTTGGTGATTAAACTCGTTAATAAATGGAGGCCATAGCCTGTAAAGGGACAGTTAGGAGCTGATTGGTCGGTGTTATTAATCTCCAATTATATCTCTCTCCAAGCTTTATTAAATCTCCCAAGCAAAAAAAATGACTTTTCAAGATATTTATTATACATAGGCCCATATTCAATTTGAGGCGAAAAGTCCGAGGTCGGACTTTTCCCCATCATCGCCGTTTTTTCGGGAAAAAGCATAAGGTGCATGCCCACTTTATCCCAGTTTTCAATTAGGATCCGACGAAAACGGGACCCGGTGGAAAGGTAAGGGTATCGAAAAGTCTAGGGACTTTTCGGGAAATCATCCTGGCCCCCTCCTAAAGATGGTCTGACATGGGGGATCACTATGGCAGGGCCGCAACTAGGGGGGGCTAGAGGTGCACGTGCACCGGGTGCCAGAACTCAGGGGGTGAAAAAGGGCTGATTCGCGGTGGCTTGGAGGCTGCAGATTCAGAAAACTGTCTCCTCCTTGGCTTCGGACATTTTTGGAGGCCACTTTCAGCAGATTTCATGCGGACTAGCCGTCCGCATGGACTCTGCTGAAAACGGCCATCCAAAAATGGGCACCGCCAAGGAGGAGACAGATGCTAGAGGCCCTATTGGACCTCATAGCAACGAGCATGAAACCCCCTGGCAATGAGCATGAAACCCCCCTGGCAACAAGCATGTAACCCCTGGCAACAAGCATGGAACCCCTGGTAATGAGCATAAAACCCCTGACAACGAGCAGGTAATTTTAAAGTAATTAGAAGCCTTACCGTGGGGCATAAAATGGTGTTGGGCAAATATGTAAATGGCACTTTGGTAATAGGCATTACAGTGTGTGGCATAATGTGTAATGGTCATTATGGTGTGTGAAATAATGTAAGTCACTATACCAGGGACGTCTGACTAGTGCACTGCCTTATGGAGGAGCAAGGACAAAATCCAGGTACAGGAAGGGAGGGGGCGCAAAATTGCTGCCTTGCACCAGGTGACAGATATCCTAGTTTCGGCCCTGACTATTGGTACCCCCGATTTGGCCTGCTGAAGGTAGGCAGGGTTTTTAAATAGCCGCGGAAGGTGCATAAATGCGGCTTTGCTAAAGTGGTGAAGAATAGCGCTTAGTTTTTTTTTGGAGGGGGGGAATAACTATGCCCATTAAATTTGAGGTACACGACAATGGGTGCAAGCATATTTTTGAGTCCCTAAAGTTATTTTTTTAAACTCTGCAAAAATGCACCTGCTGCAACCACCCGCAATGAAGTAAACACCTGCCGCATATTTGGGGACCCTCCCTGAGTCTATTTAGCTAGTTTTTAATTGTGTCCCCCAACATTTTTTTTCTCACCTCCAAAATTAAAGTACATTTTTTGGGGTGTCCTAAGGAAATTTTTTTTTTTACACAGATTAAATTATGGGGACATTCTAAAGGCTGCAGGCTATTTTTTTTAAGCCTGCACCCCTAAACCCCAATTCTGCACTTTTTTTCGCCATGTATTACATGGTGAAAACTTATCCCCGTTTTTTAACAAAGACTTTTCGCAGCTTTGCAATTCCGGCCTTGCAGTTATGTTAATGCAGCAGGAGGCATCACGTCTCCTACATGCATTAATGGTCTGACCTGCGTCCTTGGACGCAGCATCCGATCATCAGCGTATTGTACTCCCTGTACGGCTGAGTGCCCATGGGGTCACACAGACTGGTTATCGCAGATGAGGGAAAGAGGTCAGGAAATCTCTGTCAGCTGACGAAGATCGTGGCCTCAACCTTCACCCCCAATGGAAACGGGGGTCTTTGCAGCCCCCCACCCTGCCCCCAAATGGCAGCAGACTGTCAATCACTGACAGTCTGCTGCCGCTCTTTGTGCGAACACTCAGGGCCCATACTTCACATGCGCAGTACAGATCCGGAGCCTGCACAGATTTCAGAATGGATGATCAGGTGACCAAGCCTCCTGGCGAAACGCGCATCCTTGCTGCACGATCAGCAGCATTTACACTCACCACTCCAGCAGCCTCCTCCACACTGACCTTGGCTGTAAGGTACTCTCGTTTTCTCTCCCTCCCAGCGCTCTCTCATCTGGGAGGATGCCGGTGACTTCTCCTGCAATGCCCGCGTGGTAACAGGAGAAAGACACGGCTGATTACCCAGACAGCAGAAGCGCTTCTGTTGTTTCATCCAGGGCCAGCACTTTTCCTCTCTCTCATCCCCTGTTTGACACTTAGACAGGGGAAAGCAGAATTGGACAGCTGTTTCTCTCATTACCCTGGACCTTACTTCCTTCCTTCATCCTGAGACATTCCATGCCCCAATCGTTGGTTAAACATATTGTATATTCTGTGAAACTGTATCATCTTTCTAAATTATTAGATCTATTATTTACACAGCTTACATCTATTATAGCAATTTTATATTCAGGCATTTGCCTCTATAAGAGCAGTCTTTATAGTTATTTCATTCTGATTGTCTGTTTATGCATATTTGTGTCAGATTAATATTATCCTGTGTAAGGGCTCTGTCTCAGTAAGATTATCCACATTTATTTACTTCTACATATCATCTATGATTTAAGGGATTCATATCACGATAACTGCATCTTGTAATCTGACTGAGCCTACCATGTTGTAACAGCTCAATACATAAGAAGTCCCTTATATTAGCCTTAATTATTGCCAATATTATATATTTTTTTAAAACATTTGGAGGCTATGTTTTATGTTTGGAGTGGTTGTACTTCCCTGTAGGATATAGATCATTACGTATTTTTCTCCACATTATTTATTGCTTTATTCCTCAGGGCTTCCTATGGAGATATTTTTGCCGAAAATATACATTGAAAATATGCATTAATGTATATTATTTTTGACTGGTTACGTAAAAATAATAAGTTTGGTATTCTATGCATTTGGAATATCTTGTGAAATGTGCTAATTGTTCATATATTCGAATGATTACCTATTGGTGAGAATTTTTTTCCCCTATAGGGATCAATTTGTGAGTTACATATGGAATATTCTTTGATATTTTATGTATTTTCATTATTCTTTATTCATAGTTGCCAATTGTATATATAAATGAAGTATAATATCACCCTCAGTGAGAATTCTTTTTAAGAAGTAATTTATTAAATGTTAAGTTTTATCTCAAACCTATAATTTTGAATATCAATTTATAAGAGTGCCCCCACAAAGGCATATTTGTCTTCTCTTTTCTTGCTCTGTGCATCTAAAGTTTTTTTTAATGTGTTCAGCACAAATTTTGGGGAGGCACCACCAACCTAGAGTCATCCGAAATTTTTATTGTGATGAATAAGCATGTTGGTAATCTAATTATACCATAGTGATTTTTTCTAGAATCACTAAAATTCCATCACTAATGGGGACTCACACCTTTGTTTCTACCTAGTTATGTTAATGCAGCAGGAGGCATCACGTCTCCTGCATGCATTAATGATCTGACCTGCATCCTCGGATGCAGCATCCAATCATCAGCGTATAGTACTCCCTGTACGGCTGAGTGCCCATGGGGTCACACAGCCCGGCTATCGCAGAAGAGGGAAAGAGGCCAGGAAATCTCTGTCAGCCGATGAAGATCATGGCCTCGTCCTTCACCCCCAATGGAAACGGGGGTCTTTGCAGCCCCCCACCCTGCCCCCAAATGGCAGCAGACTGTCAATCACTGACAGTCTGCTGCCGCTCTGTGTGCGAACACTCAGGGCCCGTACTGCACATGCGCAGTACAGATCCGGTGCCTGCGCAGATTTCAGAATCTGCGCAGGCACCTGACCTGTTCTGCGCATGTGTCGAATGGGTCTGTGATCCCGCACGCAGTCTGGCAGCAGACTGTTATTGATTGACAGTCTGCCACCATTTGTGGACAGGAAGGGGGCGGCGATGGCCTCCATTTCCCGAAACTGAGGCGTGTCGCTGGCGTTAGGGGGAGGGAAGAGACCAGGATCTCTGTCAGCTGATGGAGATTTCCTGGCCTCTACCCCTTATCTGCGGTGGCCAGCTTGCATGACCCCATGGGTCACCTTAGTTCCGCAGAGTATCCGATGCTGTGTTGGACAACGCAGCTCGGATAAGTAATGGAGCAGGAGGCGTGATCCCTCCTGCTGCATTACCATATCTGTAAGGGTCACAATTGCAAAGCTGCCTGCATGCATACATCATATATCTATAGCCTGCGTGCATACATCATATATCTATAGCCTGCGTGCATACATCATATATCTATAGCCTGCATGCATACATCATATATCTATAGCTTGCGTGCATACATTATATATCTATAGCCTGCGTGCATACATCATATATCTATAGCCTGCGTGCAGCTTAGCAATTGCGATTCTTGCTAAATCAGGCCCATAGACCCTCATGTCCCTGTGTCTCTGTTATTTGTATGCTTTATTTTAACAATTTCCTTTCTTAAATAATGTAACTGAAAGGCCAAATATGGGTTTCAGTTCAGATAATGTTACAATTTGATATATTTTATTATCTGCAGACACAACCCCGGAAATTCCGGCGTATATGAAAATGCATGGTGAGTTTTTATTTATCAAATCCGTTTTTCCAATCTCTATAAAGAAAAAAAGTGATTGCTGATAAAAAATGATGTCATCACGTTGGCTGGTAGTGACAGCTGGTCTGACCCCTCCCACCAGTGTCTGTGACGTTACAGGAAAGCGTGAGGGGGCAGTGATAGAGAGAGAGAGAGAGAGAGAGAGAGAGAGAGAGAGAGAGAGACGGTATAGGGAGGGAGAAGAGGTTGGGAGAAAGTCAGACTACAATAGGCATTACAGCTGGTTTGTTATATATAGCACTAAAACGGTTTCCAATTATGTCTCACAACTTGTTCCAGGAAAGTTGGCACTTAATGAACTTAATTTATCCCACATTTCTTATTTGATGTGTTATTGTGGTTGGCAGCACTATGGTTGGCACAGTGGTCAGCATTGCTGTCGAAAATTAAGGGATCGCGGTAAGTATGAAGATATCTGCTGCGGTTCCTCCTTCATAATACATATTTGTGTATTTTTCCCGAAAACTGGGATTTTTCTCAACTGTTTTTGATAAATAGGCCCCTCTGTGTGGTAGATGTTTTGTATGTTTGGGATTAGGTAGGGGTCTAGTCAGAAGTCTAGTTCACTAGCCCGATGCTGGACAATACATGACTTAATAGTGTTTGTAATCATTTATTTTTCTTTGCAGAGAAGTATACCAGCCCGGAGGCATATGAGGCCCATCTCATGCAGGAGATCAGGGAGATGGGAGAGAATGGTAAGTCTATATTTGTTAGAGATGTTTTTCATATAAATAACACAGATAGTCCCTGGCTTGCATGGCAAAGACTTGTGCATGTAGATCATTTCAGTTATGTATATATAAGTGGGTGTTATTTTCTTATTATGTGGCTGTACATTTATGGCAGTGTACACAGGATTGTGCATTGTGTACGACGTGTGCAATGTATCACTGGATCCTGTGTATCCTGCTTAAGAATGGAGTAGTGTATAGTGACAGATAGAGGATACTAAGGGAAGGGGTCTTCTCTTCTCCACCAGACAGACCGCCTCTCCTTAGTTATGGCCCGCGACCAGCTGCGGCGTAGTGTAATGAGTCGGTGTGACCCTTTCTTAGTACTGCTCTCTGATAATGCCACCAGCTGTGGGCCCATTCATTGCTACGGGCCCTGGTGCAATGCACCGGCTACACCGCTGGTAGGTCCGACCCTGCATGGAGGTGACTGAGAGCATCATAGCTCTCTGATATGCGGATAATACAATGTCCTATTTATCCCTGTCTTTCTCTTATCCCCACACCCTGAGAGATATAAATACTTATTCTGGTGTAATACTAATGTCATTTTCCTCATTAATAACATATGTATATATTTCTGTTTATTTTTAAAGGACCTGGTATATATGAGCGCATTAAAAAGTACACAAAGACCTTGTGGCTCATGGTAATTTCATTGTTCTATGTATTGTCCAATTGTCCTGGTAGAATAGGGTTCTATACCAACTGGCATTGGGATCTCCTCCTGTTGGGCTTCTCCTGTCGGGATTTGAACCAGCGGCTAAACATAGTTAGTGAGATTGCCAGCATACAGTATAGTTAGTGAGAGTGCCGGCACGCTGTATAGTTAGTGAAATTGCCGATACACAGTATAGTCAGTGAGATTGCCGGCATGCTGTAAGGTTAGTGAGCTTGCTGGCACACTGTATGGTTAGTGAGAGTGCCGACATGCAGTATGAGTAATGAGTTAGTGAGAGTGTCGGCATACAGTATAGTTAGTGAGAGTGCCGGCATGCTGTATAGTCAGTGAGATTGCTGACACACAGTAAAGTTAGTGAGATTGCCAGCATGCAGTATAGTTACTACTATAAGTGTTGGCACACAGTATAGTTAGTGAGATTGCAGACATGCTGTATAGTCAGTGAGATTGCCGGAATGCAGTATAGTTAATAAGCTTGCTGGCATGCTGTATGGTTAGTGAGAGTTCCGGAACACAGTATGGGTAATGAGATTGCTGGTATACAGTATGGTTAATGAGAGTGCCGGCACACTGTATGGTTAGTGAGATCACTGGCATGCTGTATGGTTAATGAGAGTGCCGGCACACTGTATGGTTAGTGAGATTACTGGCACGCTGTATGGTTATTGAGATTACTGGCATGCTGTATGGTTAATGAGAGTGCCGGCACACTATATGGTTAGTGAGAGTGCCGGCACGCTGTATGGCTAGTGAGATTGCTGGAACGCTGTATGGTTAGTGAGAGTTCCGGCATGCTGTATGGTTAGTGAGATTGCTGGCACGCAGTACGGTTAGTGAGATTGCTGGCACGCTGTATGGTTAGTGAGAGTTCTGGCATGCTGTATGGTTAGTGAGATTGCTGGCACGCTGTATGGTTAGTGAGAGTTCTGGCATGCTGTATGGTTAGTGAGATTGCTGGCACTCTGTATGGTTAGTGAGATTGCTGGCACGCTGTATAGTCAGTGAGATTGCTGACACACAGTAAAGTTAGTGAGATTGCCAGCATGCAGTATAGTTACTATGAGTGTTGGCACACAATATAGTTAGTGAGATTGCCAGCACGTTTTATAGTCAGTGAGATTGCCGGCATGCAGTATAGTTAATAAGCTTGCTGGCATGCTGTATGGTTAGTGAGAGTTCCGGAACACAGTATGGTTAATGAGAGTGCTGGCATGCTGTATGGTTAGTGAGATTACTGGAACGCTGTATGGTCCGTGAGAGTTCCGGCGTGCGGTATGGTTAATGAGAGTGCCGGCACGCTGTATGGTTAGTGAGATTACTGGCATGCTGTATGGTTATTGAGATTACTGGCATGCTATATGGTTAATGAGAGTGCCGGCACGCTATATGGTTAGTGAGATTACTGGCACACTGTATGGCTGGTGAGATTGCTGGAACGCTGTATGGTTAGTGAGATTGCTGGCACTCTGTGTGGTTAGTGAGAGTGCTGGCACGCTGTATGGTTAGTGAGATTGCTGGCACTCTGTGTGGTTAGTGAGAGTGCTGGCACGCTGTATGGTTAGTGAGATTGCTGGCACTCTGTATGGTTAGTGAGAGTGCTGGCACGCTGTATGGTTAGTGAGATTGCTGGCACTCTGTATGGTTAGTGAGATTGCTGGCATGCTGTATGGTTAGTGAGATTGCTGGCATGCTGTATGGTTAGTGAGAGTGCCGGCACTCTGTATGGTTAGTGAGAGTGCTGGCACTCTGTGTGGTTAGTGAGATTGCTGGCATGCTGTATGGTTAGTGAGAGTGCCGGCACACTGTATGGTTAGTGAGAGTGCTGGCACTCTGTGTGGTTAGTGAGATTGCTGGCATGCTGTATGGGTAATGAGAGTTCTGGCATGCTGTATGGGTAGTGAGATTACTGGCACACCATGTAGTTAGTGAGATTACTGGCACTAGGTATAGTCAGGGAAATTGCTGGCACATGATAGTGAAGAAGGAAAAGGGATACATACACAGTTGAATTCCCCGTGTGAATCCTCCTCACTTTTTGGCTAAATGTAGTTTCCTGCTTATTCCTTCTCCTCTGCCAGGCATACAACCTGGACATGTCATGTATATTAAAGCAGATATGTGAGCCAGACCGGTATGGGGCCATCATATGCAGTCTCCGTGTGCTGCACACCATTCTCACAAACCTGCTCTTCTAGGTCCAGCTGGAGGCCATTGCTTATAACATCAGGTCTGTATAACATACTATATGAACATATCACTATTAATGCCATGTGTGTTATACTTGATAATGGGAAGTGTATATGTATTGTGTGATATCAATTTTAAGTTTCATGTCAAATAAGTATTTTTTCAAACACATTTTATTTTATTCTGGGCCTGATTCAGAGTTGTGTGATACTGATAATGTCATTGCTGCTGCGATTCCGTACACAACTGTTGTGCGAAAATATGCAAATATCGCAGACGCCCAGTAATGTATTGAGACGCCCCCCTGTGGCTTTGCAAATCCAAGCATCCACGTACAAAGAAGCAGATCCTTTGAATATTGGTCTTCTGAGTCACCCTCTGGTCGCATAGTATGGGCGTGCTCACTAAGACGCCAGAGACTTTTTTCTTCCATACGGGATTGCAGACACACCCACAAAACAGTAACGACACGCCTGCATTTTTTGCCGACACTCCCCGTTTCCCATACTTGCCTACTCTCCCGGGACTGCTGGGAGCCTCCCGAAAATCGGGTGCAGCTCCTGGCACCCCTCAAGAGAAGGCAAGCCCCCCAGAATAGCAGCCGCCCCCCATGCCCGTCCCTATAGTTGGCGGTCTGGGGGTGTGATGATGTGATTTGCACTTAATTGCGTCATCGTAGCCCCGCCCCCTGCTTTATAATGCTGGTAATATCAGCATTATAAAGTGGGGGGCGGGGTCACGATAACGCAATCGCGTCAGCCCACCCCCTTTCTGCTTACTGCAAAGCTGCGCCGAAATGTCATTAACTATGCTGTTACCTCCACTAAAGTAGGAGTATCAACCAATCAGCTCCTAACTGTCACTTTACAGGCTGTGTTTGAAAAATGACAATTAGAAGCTGATTGCTTGGTACTTTTCCTCTCTCTGTGGCTTAGTACATCTACCCCTTATTGCTTTAGATTCATCTACTGACATACAGTACAACAGTGTTATTGGAGAAATAGCAGCGTCACATTAGAAGTGGAGTGTGAAAAATTATTTTACTTCAAGACATAACTTTTTTCGTGGACTTTGTGGACATCCTTTAGGTGTAGCATTTATTGCTGCCATTGTTATTGTCTATGTGTTACCTCATTGTGGTAGGTGCGCATTCACAGTTTGGGGAAAATGGGCACTAATCCTAGCACTTTATTGGGACTAATATGCTGCGCCATACTTGCCCCACATGCAAGATGCCATATTGTTTAAAACACAACACCAAAAATGAAAAATAATCATGTATTATATTTCACATAACATGCTGTGGAGTCGGGGGCCACCGCTGAGGGACCGCAGCATCTTGTGAGACGTGGTAGCCAGGATCCTGCAGAACACAAGTGACTCCCAGTCAGGGCCGGCAACAGATCTTTGAGTACAATGATAGCTCTGCCCCCCGCCCCCTCCCTTATGCAGAGATAAAAAACAAATCTGCGTGGAGTAATGAGGAAAAGAGGCGGGGACAAGCACTTACTCGCTAGACTGGGTGTTCTGTAGCCGGTCCTATTCCCGAGTGCGGACGCACTACGGGTCAGCCCTTAGCATTGGGGGCAGAATCAGGAGTGCAGGACAACAACATCAAGATACCACTCACCAAGAGGGGAATGCACAGCAAGACACAAACGGAGGGCACGGGATGCCACCCCTCCAGAGCAGACTACCCTGGCAGGACTTGCACCACTCGTGGACTCACACCATCCCCTGCACTTCCAAGAATGGGATACCATCATTCCCGCGAACATTATACTAAAGTGCATTACAGTGATCAGTGACTGTTGCTGGCACAGTAACATGCAGCATAGTCCACAATAGGACATTAAGTATGATAGTACTGTGCCTTCCCAATAAAACCTAACATACTTTCACTATCTATTGCTATATGCATCATTTATTTGGTGACACATTGCTTATAGTTATTAACCTATAAATACTGCATTGTGTTATCCATAGGGGTGTGCACCGGCCACTTTTCGTGTTTTGTGTTTTGGTTTTGGATCTGGATCTTTTTTCGTGTTTTGGATCTGGATTGGTTTTGCCAAAACCACCCTTCCATGTTTTGGGTTCTGGGTTTTGTGTTTTGGATCTGTATTTTTTTTTAAAAAAGCATAAAAACAGCTAAAATCACAGCTGAATCACACCTCACAATAGTGTTTTTATGTCCAAAAGGTTGCACCGAGGTAGCTGGATGACTATGCTAAGCGACACAAGTGGGTAGCACAAACACGTGGCCCATCTAGGAGTGACACTGCAGTGGCAGACAGGATGGCAGTTTGAAAAACTAGGCCCCAAACAGTACATAATGCAAATAAAAAAAAGAGGTGCAAGATGGAATTGTTCTTGGGCCCTCCCACCCACCCTTATGTTGTATAAACAGGACATGCAGACTTTAACAAACCAATCATTTCAGCGCCAGGGTCTGCCACATGACTGTGGCTGAAATGATTGGTTTGTTTGGACCCCCACAAAACAAGCTGGCAATGAATCTGTCCCTGCACAAACTGGCTCTATGGAGGCAAGATGTCGTCCTCATCCTCCTCATCCACCGATTCCTCACCCTCTTCGGTGCTGTGTACATCCTCATCCTCACAGAGTATTAATTCATCCCCGCTGGAATCCACCACCACAGGTCCCTCTGTACGTTCTGGAGGCTGGTCTCCCTGGATGAGTTGATAATTCATTTTTATGAACATCATCTTCTCCACAGTTTGTGGAAGCAACCTCCTATGCCTTTCGCTGACAAGGTTCCCGGCTGCACTAAACACTCTTTTGGAGTACTCACTGGAGGGGGGGCAACTCAGGTAAAATAGAGCCAGTTTGTACAGGGGCCTCCAAATTGCCTCTTTTTCCTGCCAGTACAGGTACGGACTGTCTGACATGCCTACTTGGATGCTGTCACCGATGTAATCCTTTAACAGACAGACGCACGCTTGTCGCTGCTGCTTTAAGGATGCAGATGCGGCTACAGCCCACAAAATTCACAAAGACAGAAAAAAAGATTTTTTTATTTTTTGTGGAGCGCACTTTGAGGGTTACACCAACCTTTAACAGACAGACGCACGCTTGTCGCTGCTGCTTTGAGGATGCAAGTGCGGCTACTGCGCATACATTTCACATACAAACACAGAAAAAAAGAAGATTATTTTATTTTGGTTGGAGCGCACTTTGGAGGTTACACCACCCTTTAACAGACAGACGCTCGCTTGTCGCTGCTGCTTTGAGGATGCAGGTGCGGCTATAGCCCACATAATTCACATAGACAGAAAAAAAAGATTTTTTTATTTTTTGTGGAGCGCACTTTGAGGGTTACACAACCCTATAAACAGACAGACGCACGCTTGTCGCTGCTGCTTTGAGGATGCAGGTGCGGCTAAAGCCCACACAATTCACAAAGACAGAAAAAAAAATTTTTTTTATTGTTTGTGGAGTGCACTTTAAGGGTTACACCACCCTTTAACAGACAGACGCATGCTTGTCGCTGCTGCTTTGAGGATGCAGGTGCGGCTACTGCGCATATATTTCACACCCAAACACAGAAAAAAAGAAGAATATTTTGTGGAGCGCACTTTGAGGGTTACACCACCCTTTAACAGACAGACGCACGCTTGTCGCTGCTGCTTTGAGGATGCAGGTGCGGCTACAGCCCACACAATTCACAAAGACAGAAAAAAAAAGAATTTTTTATTTTTTTGGAGTGCACTTTGGGGGTTACAGCACCCTTTAACGGACAAGCCAGCTGGACCTTTACTTATGGCACAGGCGCACGATTGGTGCTGCTCCTTCGTTGATGCACGTGCAGCCACAGTGCACACAATTCACAAACACAGAAAATAATTCCTCCACCATTCTGTCAGTGGTGACAGTATCATATGCAGTGACAGTAGACATGTCAGAAATTGTTGGCACGTCTTTCAATCCGGACCAGATGTCCAAACCGGCCCTTGACTTATGACACAGGCGCACGCTTGGCACTGCTGCTGTGTTGATGCACGTGCGGCTACTGTGCATACATTTCGCACAAAAACAAAAACAAAAAAAGATTTTTTTATTTTTTTGGACTGCACTTTGGGGGTTACACCACCCTTTAACAGTCTTATGGGACACAGGCGCACGCTTGGCGCTGCTCCTTTGTTGATGCACGTGCAGCCACAGTGCACACAATTAGCAAACACAGAAAATATTTTTTTATTTTGTTTGGAGTGCACTTTGGGGGTTGCACCACCCTTTAACAGATGAGCCAGCCGGCCCCTTACTTATGACAGACAGATGCACGCTTGGCGCTACTTTGTTGATGCACGTGCGGCTACTGCACACACAATTCACAAACAAAAAAATATATATTTTTTATTTTTTTTGGAGTGCACTTTGGGAGTTACAGCACCCTTTAATGGACAAGCCAGCTGGCCCTTTACTTATGGGACACAGGCGCACGCTTAGCGCTGCTCCTTTGTTGATGCACGTGCAGCCACAGTGCACACAATTCACAAACACAGAAAATATTTTTTTATTTTGTTTGAAGTGCACTTTGGGGGTTACACCACCCTTTAACAGATGAGCCAGCCGGCCCTTTACTTATGACATAGGCGCACGCTTGGCGCTACTTTGTTGATGCACGTGCGGCTACTGCGCACACAATTCACAAACACAGAAAAAACAATATATTATTTGGAGTGCACTTTGGGGGTTACAGCACCCTTTAACGGATGAGCCAGCCGGCCCTTTACTTATGACACAAGCGCACACTTGGCGCTACTTTGTTGATACACGTGCGGCTACTGCGCACACAATTCATAAACACAGAAAAAAAAAATATTATTTGGAGTGCACTTTGGGGGTTACAGCACCCTTTAATGGACGAGCCAGCCGGCCCTTTACTTATGACACAGGCGCACACTTGGCGCTACTTTGTTGATACACGTGCAGCTACTGCACACACAATTCACAAACATAGAAAAAATATTTTTTTTTTGCAGTTGGGGGGAGCACCCCTGATGGACAGAGCACCCCCTGGACAACACTACAGCACCACTTTAGGACTGGGACACTGCACAGGACTTTGGAGTGGACACAGCCCCTATGGACAACTGACTGCACAACACAGCCCAGCCAGCCCCTATGGACTTTGGAGGGGTGGACACAGCCCCTATGGACAACAGCAGCACAGCACAACACAGCCAGCCCCTATGGACTTTGGAGGAATGGACACAGCCCCTATGGACAACAGCAGCACAGCACAACACAGCCAGCCCCTATGGACTCTGGAGGAGTGGACACAACCCCTATGGACAACAGCAACACAGCACAACACAGCCAGCCCGTATGGACTTTGGAAGAGTGGACACAGCCGCTATGGACTTTGGAGGAGTGGACACAGCCCCTATGCACAACAGCAGCACAGCGCAGCACAGCACAACACTACACTGCACTACACTACACAGCCCAGCCAGCCCTAACTCCCACCCTCCCTCTTCACTGTCTACAGCCGAGTGAGAAAATGGCGCCGACGCGGGTACCTTATATAGAATCCAAAACCCGCGAGACCCGGAAGGCGGGATGATGACGTTTTGCCTCGATTTCAGATCTGAGTCAGGCGGGAAAAGTCGAGCCTGACTCGGATCGGCCTCGGATCGGGGGGGTTCGGATTTCAAAAATCCGAACCCGCTCACCCCTAGTTATCCATTTTATGTTTTACAACTTATATCGTATATTCTAATCACAGGCATATTAAGAGAGGATGGGCTGACAGGACCCCCTCCTCTCTCCCTGGTGGCCGGCGGCACATTGAGCACCACAGTAGACTCTGGGCACTAGTCTGCACATGCACAGATCACCGGGGAAATGGACAAGGATGGTGCAGCATAGGGAGCCGCAGCAGCCATTTTCCAGGCGATTTGTGCAATGCTGCTACCACCGACGTGGGACACCAGAGAGGTAAGTATTAAAAATATGGGTGTGTGGTGTGGGCCCCCCTGGACCCAGGGGTGCGTGTGCCCTGCACACCCTGCACCCTTTATACAGAGTGTCCCTAAATTCTGGACACATAGGAAATCTCATTAACTATATTTTTTTTAACACACATTAAATATGGTTTTGTTGAAAGAAGAAAGAATTGAAGTGGTTCTTCTCAGTGGACGTGAAGGATGGTCATATCGAAAGATAGCAGACATTGCATGTCATTCCATTTTTGTAAAATATACTCTTTTGCCTAAGTGTCCAGACTTTATGAACACCCTGTAGAAATATCCCTGATTGTACTTACTGTGTCATCTATATACTGACATTAAGCAATTTAATAAGTGTTAAGATTGCATATCTCCTTAACAGTAATCAATAGCGTAGACCCATCCCCCCTTCTATTCACTGGTGCATTTTGTAGCGATGTTACCCTACAGGGTCTAGCACCTGCATTCGTGATGCATTCCTTGTGGCACAGAAAGACTGGTCAGATAATTTATTTGATAAGTTGAAGCGTAGACTCCTGTTCTCTAGGCATGCCCTCTACTCTCAGGCGTATGTGACTGGTAGTTATCTGGTGTGTTTGGCCATAATAACTAGCCAACAGGACTATTATTCTTGACTCGTTTGATAACACACACGTTGGTGGTAAACTGATTACTAGTACTTTTGAGGTGGTTTTTTTTTTTCAGATTTATACCTCCCGCATAACATATTCGCAGAGACAATTATGCACCTATTAGGATGGGGTGGATTTACCGACGCTTTCAGAAGAGGCACAAAGTATCCTGGACTCCCTTTTTACTGAAGAGGAGTTGGATTTTGCTGTCTCCTCCTTTTTCCACTAATAAAGGCCCCGGGGTGGATAGTATTCCTCTTGAAACATATAAGACCTTTAAACAGTTCTTCATACCATGTTTGATAGAAACGTATTCTCAATTGTTAGAGGCAGGTTCTCTACCGTCTTCCATGTCTGAGGCTCTTATAGTCGTCATCCTCAAGTCTGGGAAGGATCTGCTTCAGGTGGATTTGTACCACCCTATCTCGCTTCTTGACCACATATATGAAAATTCTAGCCAAATTATTAGCTATTCGGTTGAATACTGTTATTACTCAGGTGGTCTACCCTGACCAAATGGATTTTATGCCTAGTATGTCCACAGTTCACAATTTGCGACGGTTGTTTCTACATCTACATACTGTGCAGTCTGCTGAGCCAGGGACCGTGGTGGGATCCTTGGATGCTGCTAAGGTCTTTAACTCGGTGGAGTAGCCTTACTTATGGGAAGTGCTTCGTAGATTTGGGTTTGGAGCTACCTTTTTACGCTGGGTTACACAACTATATTCCTCTCCGACTGCCCGTGTCACAGTTAATGGGTTCATCTCTCAGTCATTTCCATTGGGTCGTAGTACCTGGCAGTGGTGTCATCTGTCACCTCTGCTATTTGTTTTTGCTATTGAACCCTTAGCTTGTTACATATGGGCACAATCAGGTATTTTTGGTCTTCACATGGGTGATATGGTGGACACCATTGCCTTATATGCTGATGATATGCTTCTGTTTCTGGCTGGTGCAGATGCTTCTTTGCATAATTAGCTACGTACGGTGAACATATTTGGATTTTATTTTGGCCTTATGATTAATTGGAGTAAATCCACTACTTTGTCACTTAGGGAATCACACGCAATCGCTCAAACTCCGCTCAAACTCTCTCCAATGGACTGATTGTCTGGGTATCGCACACACCTCATGTCCATTTAAATCTCACACCCATCACTGAGACATTTGGAAGGAAAATACACTTATGGAAGAAATTACCCCTTAGTTTGATGGGCAGGATAAACTTGTTCAAAATGATTATGCAACGAAAATATTTTTATATACTCCGACATTCCCCCAAGCATGTGTTAAAGTTTATTAATGCCCTGCTCTCATCCTTTGTTTGGGGTGATAGGAGAGGCTGGAAATAAAACTTTCTACTCTCTGTAGGTCCAAGAGTGATGGTGGTTTGGCCTTGCCTGATCTTTTGCTTATATTATCTGGCAGCTCAACTAGCCCATTTAGTTGATTGGATTAAATGTAAAGGTAGGAGTAGGAGGTCTCTCTCGCTGCAGTTTCTTCTTTTTAGGATACGTACTGTAAAAGTACCTATGACCTATGCCCCCATTCTGAATCGGGCAGTTGAGATATGGAGGGTTGCAAATAGCTTACTTTATCCACAGGGATATGACCCTGATTGCCACTGTGGAATAATAGGGGATTCCCTGAGCTCAGCAGTTTTGATGGAAAGTCTTTTTGGCCCCGTTTAGGCATGACCTCCTTAGGTCACATATATCAGGACACCTTGCTTTAAACCTTCAATCACATTAAGGGGGAGATTTAATAAATCTTGGAGAGAGATAAATTTGGAGATAACTAGTGCCAACCAATCAGCTCCTAACTGTAATTTTTTAAACACAGCCTGTAAATTGACAGTTAGAAGCTGATTGTTTGGTGTTATTTATCTCCAATTTTATATCTCTCCAAGCTTTATTAAATCTCCCCCTAAATCTGAATTTGGGGTCCCTAACTCTGCCTTTTTTCGTTACCTGTAGTTACGTCATTTCTTGGGTGCCCAGTTTGGAGATTTCCCTCCCTCCATTCTGGATTCTCCTGTTAAAAAATTATTGCTCTCCATAGGCAATCGAAGAGTGGTGTCTGCTCTTTATTCTACATTAGATGCATGTTCTTCCTTTACTGCCCTCCAGAAGTCTCTGAGGCCTAGATGGGTGGCTGACTTGGGGACTCTTATCAGACGAAAAGTGGACACATATGCAAGGTGGCACATGGATGCTACTGCCTGTATTCGCTACCAACAGATAATTTTTTTTTATTTTTCATAGAATATATTATACACCAAGAATAGTAGTCTCTTTAGATTCTTTTTTGGAATCAGACGTGGGACTGTGTCTGTAACCCCCCCCCTTGAAGAATCGATTGATATTACAATCTATCAGTATTTTTTTAAACAGTTATCTTTGTCCAAGGTTATTATAGCACAGGCATGGCTGGGGGTGGAGCCTCCTTCTTTTCATAGCTGGATCTCCCTGGTTAATGATACTGTTAATCATGAGAGATTTCTGTATACAGCTAGAGGATCTCTTCACAAATTTCACAAAATATGGTCACCATGCTACACATCTACCTCATACTTGCCAACTATTTAATATTCCTCCCCAGGAGAAGCCCTGGGAGATGAAGCAGGTAGACAGAGTTGGAGGCGGGGCCGGCCAGACCTCGGAGTCTG
The DNA here is from genome assembly GCA_031769625.1 of Taudactylus pleione. Lineage (NCBI taxonomy): Eukaryota > Metazoa > Chordata > Amphibia > Anura > Myobatrachidae > Taudactylus > Taudactylus pleione. Next base: position 3,866,004 of record JAUIMM010000243.1, on the reverse strand, counting down.
AATGGATGCTGCGCGCATGCGTGCGGCATCTGTTAATTGACGGGAGAGGGCTGGGGGAAGCCCAGCTAGTGAGGCTCCCCCCCACCCTGATGTTGTTTGGAGGCGTGGCCATGCAGGCACCGCGCGCGATGTAGGGGTGCACTAGAGAGAGCCGACACAGGGTGCTCCGACCCCTGGAGCCGGCCCTGCCTGCAGCATATTGTTATATTGTGTTTTCTTATTTTTTATCCTTTTACTTATGATGTGCTGTTCTTGTAGCTAAAGGCTCTATTTACTACAATCCTCATTTGAAATGCAGATTGTAGTGTGATATTTTCACCTAAAATCACATTGCAAGTTTAGGCAATATCACAGGGATTTATCAAAAATCCACTGCACGGACAGAGCTTGCGATAAAGCTCTGTCCCTGCGAATCCCATCTGCAGCTTTATCATTGTATTTTTTACAAAAGATACAGGACCTCATTCAGACCCAGTCGCAAGCGCTGAGCACTCGCAACCGGGTTGAGAGAAAAGCCCTGGAAACTCTCTCGCTCTGGAGCTCACTACGAAAGGGCCGTCTGTCAATGTTGATCAACAGCTCGGCCCGTTTTGTAGGCGGGGGGGGTGGCTACACAAACGGAGGCGTTCCCAAGCGAACGCCTGCCGTTTTGTGGGCGGCCACACTGACATCAGCAGTGATGTCAGTGGGGAGCTTCCTGCCCAACCTTAGGGTCTCGTCGCAAGCCCCGATGGTCGCGATGGTCTTGACCATCACGACCATCAACCTGGTCGGTCACTAAGCTGTGGGTGGTAACCCACAGCTTAGCTAGCGACAAGGAGGCCGCACTAAAAAAAAGAAGCGGCCGCCCTCATTCAGAGAGAGCGATCGCTTCATGCGACCGCCTCTAAATGAGGGCCACAGTGAGGTGCCCACGCATGCTCACCATACAACCCCCCTCCCCTCCACGAACTTTCACCTACCTCTGGTGATCTGTGCTCAGTGATGTCCTCAGGGTCTCCAGTCAGCTGGTCTCCCATCCTGCACTGTGACCCCGGTCAGCTGTTCTATGCAGCAGCTGACCAGGGTCACAGTGCAGGAGCCAGGAGACCAGCTGACCGGAGCCCCAGAGGACATCACCGAGCATCGATCACCCTGGATGCAGGTAAGTGTTTTTTTTTTTTTTGCAGTGATCAGCTTGTGGTCTATTTAGACCACACAGCTGATCACTGGTGCCTGGCTGCCTGTCAGAGCGGAGCAGGAGTTTGGGAACCGGGGAAAACCCTGGATAACGCCACCTCCAGGTGGTGTTGTTATCATGGGGTTTCCCCTGATAGTTTTTCACAATTTATTTTTAGTAAATTTGGCCAGCTCACATTTCCCATTACAATTTAGGGAAATGCAATCTGCTTACTAAAAATATGTCATAATTAGGATTTAGAGTAGAATTTTATGAATTCTTCTCCAATAATGTTAATAAATAGAGCCCTAAATCCTCAAATAATAACTCCTGGATAACATGCTTCCTCCCAACTGTAATACTCCTGGTGGGATGACCTGTGGTGTAACTAGGGTATTTGGAGCTCAGGGCAAGTTAAAAAATGTAGCACCCCCCAAGTATGTGCTCGCCAAAGCCGCTCGCCAAAAAAGTGGGCATAACCACATGCCACAAGAGGGTGGTCACTGAAAAATGGGGGCGTGTCAACATGACACACCACCATTTCTCGTCACTCCGGGAACATTCTTTTCCATTCCATATACACCTTAATGCCCTCAGTAGTAGTGCCCGCCCCTCTTGCAATGCCCACTGTAGTAGTGCCCCTTATGCAGTGCCCCCAGTAGTACCCCCAGTAATGCCCCTTATACAGTGCCCCCAGTAGTGCACCCGTATAGTGTCACTTATACAGTGCCCCTTATAAAAGGCCCCCAGCAATGCCTCTTATATAGTGCCCCCAGTAATACCCCTTATACAGTGCCCCCTATGCAGTGCCCCCTGTAGTTGTCCCCCTATATAGTGCCCCTTATATAGTGCCCCCAGTAATGGTCCACCCTATCCAGTGCCTCCAGTAGTTCCCCTTATACAGTGCCCCCAGTAGTAGTCCACCCAATGCAGTGCTCCCAGTAGTGCCCCTTATACAGTGCCCCCACTAGTGGCCCCCATATGCAGTGCCCCTTATACAGTGCCCCAGTAGTGGTTCCCCCTATGCAGTGCCCCCAGTAGTGCCCCTTATACAGTGCCCCCAGTAGTGGCCCCCCATATGCAGTGCCCCTTATATGGTGACCCCAGTAGTTGTCCCCACTATGCAGTGCTCCCAGTAGTGGTCCCCCCTATGCAGTGCTCCCAGTAGTGCCCCTAAAACAGTGCCCTCAGTAGTGGTCTCCCCTATGCAGTGCCTCCAGTAGTGCCCCTTATACAGGTCCACCAGTAGTGGTTCCCCCTATGCCCCTAGTAGTGCCCCATATAATGCCCCCCCATATGCAGTGCCCCTTATACAGTGTCCCCAGTAGTTGCTCCCCCTATGCAGTGCCCCCAGTAGTAGTCCCCCTATGCACTGCTCTCAGTAGTGCCCCTTATACAGTGCCCCTGGTAGTGGTCCACCCTATGCTGTGCCCCAAGTAGTGCCCCTTATACAGGGCACCCAGTAGTTGTTCCCCCTATGCAGTACACCCAGTAGTGCCCCTTATACAGTGCCCCAAGTAGTGCACCCCCTCATTCAGGGCCCTCCAATAGCCTTTTCATTCTGGCCCCTCTACTCTCTTAAACTGCCCCTGCTCAGCCCAGATCTCTGTCTGAAATAGTACAGAACCTCATGATTAGAATATCTGCCCTAAAAGTCCCACATGGCTGGCTGTATCTTATTAGTTGTGCTCCCAGCCTGGATCAGAAGTTGAATTTGCCTTATATATTTTCGAAAGAATGTTAAATATCTAAAGTTTTCAGAGACAGTTGGAATTGTACTTCTAGTACTTCTACCAACAAAGGGGCATAATTAACCAAGAGGTGTAAATGTTTTCTTTTTTTTACAAGTAGACTACACTCAATACTTTTTTCTATTGATTTGGACGGACTTACTTTGCAAAGACCCATAATATTGGGTAGGGTTCATCTGTTAAGACTGTGGACTCCCAATGATATGACTCTGCACTTTGGAGACAGTTTCTTATTGGGTTGTCTTAAGCCATCAATGACTCCAGTGTCTTCTTATTCTAGACACTATGGGAAGTGCTATGCAGCCAACTTTTTATTTTTCAAATCTCTTTATGTGTACAAAGTATAACATAAAACAGACAAAGTTTAACAAAATAAGTGAATATGTTCAATATTTTTCAAAATAACTGATAGAACAAAGCAAGAAAGGTGTAAAATACATAATCAGAGAAAATGTAAAGAGCAATTAGCACATAGTTATAACATTTAATAAAAAAATCCAATTGAGCAGCTAAGTGTAAATGGTTAAAATCAATTAACTATTCCAGGCACGAGTGGGGGGGGGGGGGGGGGAGAATGGAGAACATTAAGCGCATCGGGTCAGAGAGATCAGAAGCCAGGGAGTTCAAAGAGTAATACAAGGGTGAAGTATGGGACGTAGAACTCTTAAAAAGTGTAATATACAGTAGCCTGTAGTTGGGGGTAGCAGTATGTATTTGAACAACAAATCTGTCTTAAGGTACCATTCAGAAGACTTTTAGGGCGGTATTCAATTATATCGCTCCTCTACGCACCCAATTGTTGCTCCTGACGGGCACGGTCAACTGCCAGTACACCATTTCAGCTCGCAGCCCCAGGGGGGTGCGGGCCGAAATAGGCGAAAAGTGACCTGTTTGGGCGCCCAAACAGCACTTTTCGCGATCGCGCCCAGCACTTTTGTCGGGGGTAGCTGTTTTACGCGGCTTAACCCGACCACTATGGGCGCGATCAGCGTGAAAATCTGCAACAATTGAATAGCGCCCCGCGATCTCCCGTCACATTAGACGTGAGATCGGGCGCACTATAACAATTGAATGCCGCCCTTAGTATATTATGTTGAGTCAATTCCGCAAATGTTTAAATAGTTTGTTTGGCTATGGTAACAAATATTGTCTATAGAGGCATCAGGGGGGAGATTTGGTCCTGAGATTTCCACATAGAGAAGTTAGCAAAAAGTGTTGCCTGAGCATCTAGTTGTATATGGAGTCTTAGACTGACATTGGGGTAGGCCAAGAATTTATTCCAAAATCTAATTATATTGCTGCAGGACCAGAGGTTATGGCCAAAATTGTGCCAGGTCTGTGGCACTTAGGACTCTTCCCAGTTCTTTGTTTGGCAAAATGTTTCCTACGTGCTGGGGAAACGTACATCCTATTTAAGGTCTTAAAGTGTGTCTCCTGTAATGCAGCTGATGGTAAGGCTGTGAGAATCCTATCAACATGTGTGAGCATTATTGAAAAGTCTGATAGATCTTGTAAATGCACACACTATGACCTTGAAGTCATAAACCACACTTCATAATCTGTAACAAGCAACTCTAAATACAAAATGCAGCCAACTATTAAAGTGGATAGGAGATTGGAAAAATTAAGGTTGGATTTATAGCCCTACTACTATTGTAGTTGTAACATCAAGTCTATACCAGTTCAAGCATCTCAAGTAGAGATGAGCAGTTCGTATTTTCTCGGTCATGATCGCATCTCAAAAACGGCATCTAATTGACTATCCGGCTCTCACATGTTTTGAGTAGCCAATAGTAGAAATCTGAACTTGCGCTAATTTGGCAAAAAGAACCGAGTCAAAACAGCACCGCTCATCTCAAGCCTCATCCACATCCATCTTATACAAAGTGCTTTCCCTTGAAGAAAGCATTTGCTGTACAAATGTGCACCTGTGTGGATCATGTACTAAGAAGCTAGTTAGTGTCAGCTCACTGAAGAGCCAGGGAATTACCTAGGAGACCATTTACCTTCTCTTATCTTGATAGGCTTTTTATTTCTGTAGAACAACTTTGGAAGCTATTAGACTGTGGTTCTTCTGAGCATGTACTTGATTTTCCCTTGGTAAGACCTTAGGCTGCCTTTTATCAAATTCACGAAATTTGTTTGAAAGTTGGAGATCTACATATTTAATATCCGCCCTAATTAATTTCCATTCTAGTCATGTCATACAAGGCATGCTATGGTCATGTAAACATAATGCACATGCAGATTGACATGTTGGAGATACAGTAGTAGCCATTACAGCCTGGTTTGTTTTCAAATTGCTAAATTTAGTCTATTTGTGCAGCTACTGCTATTCCTGAAGGATTACTATATTGCTATACTATATTGCGACAAAAGGTTTGCAGAAATAATGTTTGCACTTTTAAATTGCCAGTGTTTTGGTTTTGGTTTTGGATCTACCCTGGTTTTGGATCTGGATTGGTTTTGCCAAAACCTCCCCTCCGTGTTTTGTTTTCGTGTTTTGGTTTTGGATCTGGATTTTTTTCTTAAAATATCATAAAAACAGCTAAAATTACATAAAATGGGCCTGTTTTTGTTCCTACAGTATAATTAACCTCAATAACATTTATTTCCAGTAATTTCCAATCAATTTTGACCACCTCACAATATTATTTGCTTAATCTAGTTAAGGCCAAAAGGTTGCATCCAGCTAGCTGGCTGACTTAGCTAAGTGGCACAGTGGGCAGCACTAACATGTGGCAGTTCAGTTTCTAATTTCCAACACGAATACAGTGTGTTATACAGTGTGGGTTGGATACACTAATAGTGCACTTACAGTGACAGCAGTGTCGGCAGAGCGGGGTTGCTGACGGTGTCCTCAGTACATGGAATGGCAGTGCTGCGGTACTGGCAGTGTCCTCAGTGAAGGGTGCCAGCGATGTCTTTAGCGCAGGTTTGCTGGCTGTGTCGGCAGTGCGGGGGTGCCAGCGGTGTCTTTAGTGCAGGTTTTCTGGCTGTGTCGGCAGTGCAGGGGTGCCAGCAGTGTCTTTAGTGCAGATTTGCTGGCTGTGTTGGCAGTGCGGGGGTGCCAGCAGTGTCTTTAGTGCAGGTCTTCTGGCTGTGTTGGCAGTGCGGGGGTGTCAGCGGTGTCTTTAGTGCAGGTTTGCTGTGTCAGCAGTGCGGGGGTGCCAGCAGTGTCTTTAGTGCAGGTTTGCTGGCTGTGTCGGCAGTGCAGGGGTGCCAGCAGTGTCTTAGTGCAGGTTTGCTGGCTTTGTCGGAAGTGTAGGGGTGCCAGTGGTGTCTTTAGTGCAGGTTTTCTGGCTGTGTCGGCAGTGCGGGGGTGCCCTCAGTGCAGGTTTGCTGTGTCGGCAGTGCAGGGGTGTTCTCAATGCAGGGTGCCGGCGGTGTTGACAGAGCGGGAGTGCCAGCGATGTCCTCAGTGCAGGTTTGCTGACTGTGTCGGCAGTGCAGGGGTGCTAGTGGTGTCCTCACTGTGGAAGTGTCGGCAGTGTGGGGGTCGCTGATGGTGTCCTCAGTACGTTGGGCAGCAGTGCTGGAGTGTCGGCAGCGGGGGATGCTGCCAGTGGGGCTGCCGGCGGTGTTGGCAGCGAGGGGTGTTAGCAGCGGGGGTTGCCGGCGGTGTCAGGTGGCGGGGGATGGCGGGCGCCATCTACTTTTCCCTATTTTGTAGTGTTTTCAATGGGATTAACGCTGATCGGCTGAGAGCCATGACAGATGGCTCTCCCAGCCAATCAGCGTTAAGCCCGCTGAAAACAAAACCTCGTGACTCGACAGAGGGGTTGCGAGATTTTGGCTCGGGTCCCCGAAATTCGAGTGGGTCCCGTTCTCAGGGAACCGGACCCGCTCATCTCTACTGTACGCACACACACACACACACACTTTCCCACCATCAGCTACAGTTGTTATTCTGCTACCTTTTGTATATTTTGCTCCCTACAACCCCTATGTAATGTAATTGCATATGTGCAGTGAATTCTGCATCATGTCATTGTACGTTATTTATTTATGTTATGGGCAGCACAGATGGTGTAATGCTTAGCATTACTGCCTCACAGCACTGAGGTCATTGGTTCGATACCCACTACGGCCCTAACTGTGTGGAGTTTGTATATTCTCCCTGTGCTTGCGTGGGTTTTCTCCGGGTGCTCCGGTTTCCTCCCACACTCCAAAAATATACTGGTAGGTTAATTGGCTCCTAACAAAATTACCCCTAGTGTGTATGTGTGAGTATGTGGTAGGAAATATAGATTGTAAGCTCCACTGTGGCAGGGACTGATGTGAATGGCCGAATATTCTCTGTAAAGCGCTGCGGAATATGTGTGCGCTATATAAATAACTGGTTTTAAATAAATAAATAATCCTTCATGAACATTGATGCTTAATACTGGTATGTTGGTAGTCAGGAAGTCTGATCTGCCTCATTATGACCCTCATTTGCCATTAGTGCCTCCTCAGGCATACAAAAGACGCAACATCAGGAACAACTAAAAAGCCAGGGCAAGCCCAACTGCAAATGACTTTGCATGGTCTGACTAGAATACGCCCAGAAAACAATGTTAATACACCTGCATTTTGTAGCCACCACTGGTACCTCCCCCAAATGATCACTACCTGTCACTTACTTTGTGAATAACACCATCTTTGTTTTCAACATTTTTTCTTTTTCACCATTCAAGGGTGACTCTCCAATGGCAGCCGCCATTAAATGTTGTGAAAGTGATGGCCATCCAGATGTTAAATTACAGCTGAAATCAGAGAATGGCAGCAGGTTGCTATTGTGCGTGCGCAAATAAAAAATTTTGCACATGCATGAGCAATTGCAATTTTTTTTTTTTCACTTTTCATCTGATTCATGTAATGCAGTGGTTAGTTACCATTGCAGCAAACGTTTTGATAGTGGATGCCCAGCCATCGTCCAATGGCAGGCTTCCAAAGTCCATTCTTACACTTGAATGTGCTCAAACCATGGTTATATTATTGTCCTGGGCACTTTGTGAATTCCTGCTGCACATGTTGCTTGTGTGTGCTACTAACTTCTAGTATACTGAATGCACTCTGCATTAATACCTGTTTGTTAGCAGACTTGTCATCTCTACCCCCATTTCTGACCAGTCATCTCCATATACATACTGTTCCAGCCACTTGGGTCCTCCATAAATACTTTTAGGTAGCCTACCTGGTGTTGGGTCAGAATGTTGACAGTTTGAATCTCGATAGATTCTGAATGTTGATGGTCAGGTCGATAAAAAAAATGTTGACATTCAGAAATGTCAGCACGGTTATAGAACTTGATTGAAATCACATACTCTCTTCCTCTCATTTACAATTGACTTAACCAGTTGCAAGGGGAAAAAAATCTTTACTAAACTTGACATTAGGGATACTAATGGGAATTTATATCCTATTTCGGATAATGCAGAGGGATCAGTTGGAGATAGCCTTCAACACCAAGAATGGCCTCTAGTTTTGTAATGCTTCTGCCATATTTCAGGACTTTGTAAATTAAGATTATGGGTAATATTTAGTTTCTTTGTTTTTATTGGGTGCCACATACCTTGAAACTGTTTATTCAGATTAGTAATACTTGGAGTACATTCCATCAGCAAGAAGACTAAAGCTGGGTAGACACTGAGACGATGTCGGCACAATATTTTTTTACCAGCCATATCGGAACGACATAGCAGCCACATCGCTCAGTGTGTATGGTCAATATGCGCGCTCCTTCAGTCGCATGCGGTGTCGTCCGGTTGCCTGGGCTGCACTTCGAACAGCATGCGGTTCCATTGCAGGTAATGAAGGTTGGAACGAGGGATCGTTCCGTCGTTCATTATATCGTTCTAATGTGTACCCGCGGTACAACATACGGTATATCATACAAGTACCCATCGCTAAGTGTCTACCTGCCATAAAACACTGACAGGCAAGGGAATCCAGATTTTCCTCCCATTTTAATTCTAGAATTAGGTTACAGAACAGCAAAGAAAATGTTTGTTTCACAACTTCTTGCAAGAACACAAAGATTCACAGACAACCCTTCATATTATTTCCAAAGTGTTAATGCAGTATAGTCACAGCCCTTAATCCAAATTTATATTTTAAAATCTAACAAGCACTGATGAATGCTTCACGGGTTGTTGTATGTTCCAACTAATCTTAGTTTAACTGTCCCTTGGGAAATGGGAATAACATCATTTCAAATAGTTTGCTTTCTTGAAAATGTTTGGAAGCTTAATTACAATAGGAATAGCAAGGCATATATTAATGCCTGTCAAGTATGTGCTAGAAGTAACTTTACACGTTCTGATCCCAATGCACTAATACAAGTCTTACACATTCCAAAGGCATCATGGATATATTTTATAATCAACCTAACTTTAACTAAAGGGTTTCCTGTGGTTTGTGTCATTGTGGGCAGATTTAGTAAACTGTCACTTTAAGTCTTTGTACTGATTGTCTTTTGCTAAATAATTGATAGTGCTGCTCATTGGAGGATGTAGTCAAAAGATCGACAGTAACAATGTCAACATTCACAAAGCCGACAGTTATGATGTTGACATTGGTAAAATGTTGACAGGCAACTGGTTGACATTCTCAGGATGTCGACACTGCCTGGAGCAGCTGCAGCCGCCAGGACATGGTAACTCACATTATGACTGTCAACATTTCGTACCCTACCCCTCATTGGCTAAGCTTGTAAGCACCATGGTATTCCTAGTGATATAGAGCCTACTGGACATGCGTCTAAGTTGCTAAAAAGTAGCTCAGCACAGCCTCCCGCAGTGTGTATGCACAGAGGCGCAGTTGCAATTAAGACGTACTATATCAGGGTGGTGACTGGGAGGTGGCTTTTCAGATGCACAGAGGTTGTCTATCTTATGAGCGTGTTATGGGAGTTTTCCGCCACGCCACTGAAGTGGCTGCGAACTCTTAATTTTTTTTATTTTTATTAAATTTGCAAAAATCTCAAAAAAACTTTTTACACGTTGTCATTATGGGGTATTGTGTGTAGAATTTTGGAGGACAAAAATAAATTTATTGCATTTTGGAATAAGGCTGTAACATAACAAAACGTGGAAAAAGTGAAGCGTTGTGAATACTTTCCGTATGCACTGTAAACACTATATACAGTACTGTGCAAAAATTTTAGGCAGGTGTGGAAAAAATGCTGCAAAGTAAGAATGCTTTCAAAGATAGAAGTGTTAATCAATTATTTTTATCAATTTACCACATGCAAAGTGAATGAACAGAAGAGAAATCAATATTTGGTGTGACCACACTTTGCCTTAAAAACAGCATCAATTCTTCTAGGTACACTTGCACAAAGTTTTTGAAGGAACTCGGCAGGAATGTCTAACCACAGATCTTCTGTGGATGTAGGCTTGCTCAAATCCTTCTGTCTCTTCATGTAATCCCAGACAGACTCGATGATATTGAGATAAGGGCTCTGTGGGGGCCATATCATCACTTCCAGGACTTCTTGTTCTTCTTTACACTGAAGGTAGTTCTTACTGACATTAGCTGTATGATTGGGGTTGTTTTCCTGCTGCAGAATAGATTTGGAGCCAATCAGACGCCTTCCTGATGGTATTGCATGATAGATAAGTACCTGCCTATATTTCTCAGCATTGAGGACACCATTAATCCTGACCAAATCCCCAACTCCATTGCTGAAATGCAGCCCCAAACTTGCAAGGAACCTCCACCATGCTTCACTCTTGCCTGCAGACACTCTGCAGCCCTTCGGCAAACTAAATGCCTTCTGTTACAGCCAAATATTTAAAATTTTGAATCATCAATCCAGAGCACCTGCTGCCATTTTTCTTGACCCAGTTCCTATGTTTTTGTGCATAGTTGAGTTGCTTGGCCTTGTTTCCACATCGAAGTTATGGCTTCATGGCCGCAATTCTTCCATGAAAACCACTTCTGGCCAGACTTCTCTGAACAGTAGTTCGGTGTACACTGGTTTCTGCCAGTTCTGAGCTGATAGCACTGCTGGACATCTTCCGATTTTGAAGGGAAGTGAGCATCTGGTTCACTAAGTTTCCTTGGCCGACCACTGCGTTCACAGTCCTTAATGTTTCTTTGTGCTTCTTCAAAAGAGCTTGTATAGCACATCTTGAAACTCAGTCTGCTTTGAAATCTTTGCCTGGGAGAGACCTTTCTGATGCAGTATAACTACCTTGTGTCTTGTTGCTGTGCTCAGTCTTGCCATGGTGTATGACCTGTGACATGAAACTGTCTTCCACAACCTCACCTATGTAGCAGAGTTTGGCTCTTCCTCACCCAGTTTTAAGCCTCCTACACAGCTGTTTCTGTTTCAGTTAATGGTTGTGTTTCAACCTACATGTGAAAATGATGATCATTATCACCTGTTTGGTGTGATTGGTTAATCATACACCAGACTATAATCCTACAAAATCCCTGATTTTGTGCAAAGATTTCTCTTCTGTTCATTCACTTTGCATTTTGTTAATTGATAAAAAATAAACTATTAACACTTCTACTTTTTAAAGCATTCTTACTTTGCAGCAATTTTTACACCACCTGCCTAAAACATTTGCACAGTTTTGTATAGAACTATATATATAATGTATATATAATTGTTTTTCTATAGCTCCACCCCAAGTAGCTCCACCCACAGTTCCTGAACCTATTTTCCAAAAAAATAGCCCTGCATATACATAAATGACCCTTAATGCATACCCAACAACATGACCCATTCCAGGAGGGACAAAATGCTCTGTTCCTGGTCTTCCCTCTTAATTTATGATTGCTGTCAACTGTGTTGAAACACCTTTCTTATTAATTAACTAGTTCAACACAGGTGACGGCAATCATAAATTAAGAGGAAAATCCAGGAACAGAGCATTTTGTCCCTCCTGGAAAAGGTCATGTTGGGAGGTATACCTAAGAATTGCTTGGATTACGCATTGCACTAAGGACCAAGGGCTTGATTCAGAGCTGGACGCTATTTGCGGACGCTCGTTCAGAAAAAGGGGCTGGCTATTTAAATTGAGCGCTCGCTCTTTGCGGTCTGTTGACGCCTCTATGTCTGAGCGAGCGTCCGAAACATGCGCTCGCTATTTTCTAAAGACGCCCCTTGGCTGTTCGCATCATACGTCATCTCCGCTATTTATTTGATTAATCGATTACATCGAAAGGCGTATGAACTGCTCGCTATTCTTGTGGTAGCATTTTCCTACCGCAATCATGCGAGCAGTTCAGACTAAAAGACAACCAAGTGACGTGGTCGATGACGCTGCTTTGTTAATTATGCACACCCTTAAAACGCCCGTTTTGACCGTTTGACACGCCTGCGTTCGGATCTCCACTCCCCGTTTTCAAGCACCTTCCCCTGTTACCACCCACAAACGCCTCATTCTGTCACTCAAATCAGCAGGGACTCGCTATTTTGCGAGCACACGATTTCCAACCGCACTGACTGGTTGGCGCATGTGCATTACAACCCATATGCATGCGCAGATGTGCGAGCATCGCTCGGAGCGAATGACCGGCCGATTACGAGCGGCTCTGAATCAGGCCCCAAGTATTAAATCAGTGTCTGGTGATTACTGTTATTACTTGTTGTCTTATGGGTTGTATTTGGAGTTCTATAGGCTTAGCATAATTATTGTATTGCAAGTCTTTAAACTGAGAATTTCGTTCAGCATTTACAAACAGCTGAAAGCATTTATTTCTGATAAGATATTTGTCTTACGCAGTTTTGCATTGAGCCTATCTCTTTCTGCAATCTGATTTCTAATTATATGTATATTATAATTTAGCAGAAATCAGATAACTAACTCTATGGCTATCACCATTTCTAATATAACTGTTTATTTATCAGATATTATTTCAAGCTTAATGTGATGAGAAAAGACTAAAGGGTTAGATAAATTACTCAAATGGCAATTTAAAAAACAACCTTGAAAGAAAGCAATATCATTGGTATTATGAGCATGCCATCAGAATTTATTTTAATTGATACATTGAGGTATATTTACTAAAAGTAAATTTTAATCGATATTGATAGATTTAAAATCAATAAAAATCAATCAACATCGATGTTGTGTTTCTGGGGCTAAATCACACATTTACTAACAGACAATTTTTTAATTGTTTTTTTAAGCATTAGTGGGCGAGATGCAGGAAGGGAAGAAATGTTGTCAAACCCCGAAAATGCGGGTTTGAACATATTTCTCATATTCACTAAGCCCCGGAGTGCAATGCACTCCGGGACTTAGTTGCAGTGGGTAACCCCATCTTCCAGACGGTGTTACCCATAGAAGCCTATGGGCTTCTTTCCGCAGAGTGCCAATAGAGGAATCCAACCGGATCCCGCCCAGAACACCCCACCGGCATGAGTTTCCTTCTGCGCATGTGCAGAAGGACGCCGGAGGGGCTTCTGGGTCATAGACCCAGAAGTCCCTCCATCGCAAAGGGCCGCTCTTACAGACAGAGCGGTCTTTTGCGGGGATCTTCATGCATACCAGTGTTACCAACGCCGGTATGCATGCGATGGCTGGTGGAATGCATCGCGAGTGCGATGCCTCATGCATCCCACCCAGTAAATGTGTGATTTAGCACTGAAACATAACATCGATGTTGTACAATTTTTATTGATTTGAAATAAATCATGATCGATTAAAATCGACCGTTAGTAAATATATCCCATAGAGTATGCGCCCAATTTTTAGACATTGAACTTGCATCGGCCACATTTTTAACTTTTACATTTTCTCCCTTCTTTTAGAAAACAATCGCATGGTTTAACAGTGGCATCTAGTGGATAAAGAAATGTTTTATTAATGTAATTTGAAAGCTGTTAGGAGAACATAGCATTACAATTCATCCTACCTTTATCATTATGCACATTCTCAATTTAAAAAACTAAGTTTACAGCATAAGCAAGATCCGAGCTTAATTTAAAGAAAATTGCATAATACATTTTATTGTAAACTATTGTCAATATAGTCATCATTTATTATATTTATTTTTAGGGTGTAACTAGTGCTTTTCTGTAATCCGGGTAGCTGAGAAGGGGGGGAGCTGGTATTAATTACCCGGATTTGCAGGAGGAGTCCGGCGGGGTCCAGGTCTGATGCCACCCCCCCCGTCCTCCCTATCAGCTGAGCAGCCCAGCAGCACACTCTGCTGTGTGCTAGGCTGCAAAAGGAGACTGCTTGCTGCTGCACCAGTCACCTCTGCCTGTGGGGGCAGTGTGCACCCCCCCGGATTTGCACTGGGTCGAGGGACTCACAGCGGCAGCTCTCTCTTCCACAGCGCCACTTCGCAGCACTGCAACTACACATATTTTTTCTTAAGGGGGCGTGACCATGCCTCCCGCAATTAGGCCATGCCCCTTCACCCGGGCCAGCTCTTGGCAGCCCTGTTGTCACCACACGGACTAAAATATACCTCCCAACTTTCTAAGATGAGAAAGAGAGAATGCTTTCACTAGTAAGTTCCACTTCTAGCCCTACCCCTATTCCGCATTCCCATCCCACCATGCCCAGACCCCAGCTCCACCCTCATTCGTTCTGTCCCCTCAGCATGGTTTTCCCAAATTCATGAATCATTGTTGTTTCTCCTGAGTTCACCCCCTTTCCGCCTTGAATTGATCTGCACACCAATCTGACACTTCCTACACAAGCAAATTGGTTCTTCTCACCCAGATCATGGTTGACACTACCTAAAATTTTCAACAGATCGTGCTAACCTCATACTAATAGTTTGGGAAGGGTTACTGTAGCATACCGTCTGGCAGGTTTCGGTATCTTAACCCTGTCAGGATGTTGGCGCTGGGATTATCCCAGTGCTGATGTTAGGGTACAGGAATAATGTTTAGCTCTTTTTGCCCTGCCATCTGACTGATATGCCTGTAGAGCAGCCTTATATTTTGCCTCTGGCTACCTTAATATGAGTTAAATTAATTACCTAGGCGAATAGTGGATGAAAGATGCATACTATTATTATATTCAAACACAGCGCACAATGAAAACAAAATGCAATGATTCAAGAGGGCTCACCACAATGTAAATGACACACTCCTAAACCTCACTAGAGGCTATGTTTTAGTCATTTTTTGCACACTCCCGGCTCTATTCTCCTCTACGCACATGGTGTGGGCTGAGCTAAATTTTCTCCTGGTGGGTAAGCATATTAGCATAGACCAATGAGGCTCTACAATCCATTTGTGGCCTAACAACTGGAGCTGTAACTGTATCAGCATTGTCCAGGTGTTAAAAATAGAAGCTCATGAGCAGAGAGCTGTCATCGTTCACTGCTACATCTTGGTCGCTTGCCACTTAGCAACTAGGATACTGGCTTAAACACTGCAGTGGTCATATGACCATGTTGCCGATTGCTTGGCTGAATACTCTTGTGTGAGTGCATATTCATTGGGTCAGGATACGGTCATAACCCCAACTGCTGGGATTCCTGCGCTCAGAATGCAGACTCCGGAATCCCGACACTTATCAGAATACCAGCGCCAGCATCCTGAAGGTAAGTATTGGGGTTAGGGGGAGGGTTAGGAGTTAGGGTTAGACACTAGGGGGAGGGTTAGGTTTTGTCTGAGGGGGTGACGTTAGGTTTAGACTGCGGGGAGGGAGGATTAGGGTAAGGCACTAGGGGGGGTAAGGTTTAGACTGTGGGGAGGGAGGGTTAGGGGTTAGGTTAGACTTACTTACCTGGAGGCATTGGGATTGTAACCTGGTCGGGATGTCAGCATCCCCATTGGGTCCTGAGAGAGTTTATTATTATTAGATTTAAAGTGTTATATTACCTTTTGCCAGAAGAAGTATGATTTTTATGATTATATAATGTGCAATTAATTGCTGTCTAGTTTATTTATAGAATACTTCAGAAACCCTTCCAGTGGCTTCTATTATACTTCTATAACATTTAAAACTAGAAATGTGCATGGACTGTGTTTGGGTTTTGGCTCTGTATTAACTTTCGTGTTTTGGTTTTGGATGTTTTTTTTTTAAAAATTGATAAAAACTGCTAAAATCACATAATTTAGGCTTTCTTTTGTTCCTACAGTATTATTTACCTCAATAACATTCATTTCCACTCGTTTTCAGTCAACTTTGACCACCTCACAGCTCACATATTGTTTTCATCCAGTTTAGGCCAAACATTTAAGCTAAGCAGTAGCAGTCGGCAGCACAAACATGTGGCAGTTCAACTTCCAATATGGCACATCAGGAAACAAATGTTTTCATTAATCAAGAGGCCTGAGGGACATGGAGTATGTATGCAGGGCTGGCCCGAGCCTAATTTTTTTGGTAAGCGAAGATAGATTTTGGCGCCCCATCGTGGACTTTGTGCGTACCGAAGGCACAAGCCCAAAAAGGGAAAGGAGTGTGGTCTCGTGGGAAAAGCTGTGCCCACAAGCCATACCAGGGCCGCAACTAGGGGGGGGCTAGAGGTGCATGTGCACGGGTGCCAGAATGCAGGGGGTGAAAAAGAGATGACTAACGTGGCTTGGGGGCTGCAGATTCAGAAAACAGCCATCCAAAAATGGCCGCCGCCAAGGAGGAGACAGATGCTAGAGGTCCTTACTGGACCTCTTGTGTCTGTCTCCTCCTTGGCGGCAGCCATTTTTGGATTGTCATTTTCAGCAGATTCCATGCGGACTAGCAGTCCGCATGGACTCTGCTGAAAACGGCCATCCAAAAATGGCCACCGCCGAGGAGGAGACAGACACTAGAGGTCCAGTAAGGACCTCTAGCATCTGTCTCCTCCTTGGCGGCGGCCTAGAATAGATGAAGGCAGGGCAAGGGGAGATGGAGCGTGCCTGTGGCCATGCCGGGAACTGAATTGCGGGCCGGCAGCTTAGCAGCGCCCTCTGCCGGCTGGCGCCCTATGCGACTGCGTAGTCGGCGTAACAGGTGGACCAGCCCTGTATGTATGTACAGTAGTTGAAGGCAGAGAAAGGAAGAGTTGATTCGTAGTAAATTTAATTTAATTTTTTGATTCCAAAATTTATGAGGTAAGAGGGGAGAGGAGGGAAGAGCAGGGGGGAACAATATGTCCCATGTTTTGCACACAAAAACAACTTGGTGTTTCAGAATATTTGTTTAAATTAAAGGGGCATGTAAGAGATGCTGTCTGTGGCCATAAACATTTCTGGACAAATTTGGCATTCAGCAACCGCATGCCGAAGATTTCAGCGGCTGTGGCAGTTCAACTTCCAACATGGCACATCAGGAAACAAATGTTTTTATTAATCAAGAGGCCTGAGGGAGTTGGTGTATGTATGTACAGTAGTTGAAGGCAGGGAAAGGAAGGGTTGATTCATAGTAAAATTCATTTTGTTTTGGATTTCAAAGCAAATTTATGAGGGAGGAGGGGAGGCATTTACAAAAAATATTTTAATCATTCACATCAGTCCTTGCCACAGTTGAGCTCTTTGGTGGTTCCGCATTTTTTTTTTTAAATGAAAGGGGTACGCGAGAGATTCTGTCTGTGGCCATTAACATTTCTGTCTGTCTGTGGCCATTTGGACATTTTTGGCATTCAGCAACCATATGTTGAAGACTTTATCGGCTGTGACAGTTAAATTACTAACATGGCACATCTAGGAAAGAGAATGGCACTACAATGGCAGACAGGATGGCAGTTTAATAAATTATAACAATGTTTGTTATCTACACAAAAAGACAGTCCGCAATGCCCCAAACAGCGCATAAGGCAAAGAGGTGCAAGATGGAAGTGTGCTTGGGCCCTCCCACTGACGAGAGTAATGCTGGTGTTGCACCAGCCCATTTCGATTCTTGAAGGGGTGGATGAACTATTAATGTGGCAGCACACAAAACGGAAGCTCTGAACAGGAAGGGAGCAGAGGGATTTAAAGTCTGGTGTACACTAAACATCTCTTATCATTGTGCTTCTGAGATTATGTATGGGAAAGCTGGGAGGGGAGGAAGGAGAACATGTCCAGATACCATCACAAAGTAGCCTCTCCATTAGGTGCTTGAGTTGCATCTGACCAAACATGGCTGTTATGATCAAGGAAAGCCAAGCCCATCAGATTGGTAGCTACAAATCCAGGTTGAAAAATGGCATAAGAGCATTTTGCAAGTATGCCTATTTGTGATTTTAGTTTAAATAAATTCAGTATGAAACGGAAAAAAAAAGTAAGTGTCAGAGCAGCAGCACAAACGCACAGTGCTTATATGGATATACTAGGGTACGGCCTGCAGCATCACAGTGCTTATATGGATATACTAGGGTACGGCCTGCAGCATCACAGTGCTTATATGGATACACTGGAGTACGGCCTGCAGTGTCACAGTGCTTATAAGGATATACTGGGGTACGGCCTGCAGCGTCACAGTGCTTATATGGATAACCTGGGGTACGGCCTGCAGCATCACAGTGCTTATATGGATACACTAGGGTATGGCCTGCAGCATCACAGTGCTTATATGGATACACTGGAGTACGGCCTGCAGCGTCACAGTGCTTATATGGATACACTGGGGTACGGCCTGCAGCATCACAGTGCTTATATGGATACACTAGGGTATGGCCTGCAGTATCACAGTGCTTATATGGATACACTGGGGTACGGCCTGCAGCGTCACAGTGCTTATATGGATACACTGGGGTACAGCCTGCAGCGTCACAGTGCTTATATGGATACACTAGGGTATGGCCTGCAGCATCACAGTGCTTATATGGATACACTAGGGTATGGCCTGCAGTATCACAGTGCTTATATGAATACACAGTGGTATGGCCTGCAGCATCACAGTGCTTATATGGATACACTGGGGTACGGCCTGCAGTGTTACAGTGCTTATATGAATACACTGTGGTATGGCCTGCAGCATCACAGTGCTTACATGGATATACTAGGGTACAGCCTGCAGTGTCACAGTGCTTTTATAGATACACTGGGGTACGGCCTGCAGCATCACAGTGATTATATGGATACACTGGGGTACGGCCTGCGGCGTCACAGTGCTTATATGGATACACTGTGGTATGGCCTGCAGCATCAGTGCTTATACGGATACACTGGGGTACGGCCTGCAGCATCACAGTGCTTATATGGATACACTGTGGTATGCCCTGCAGCATCAGTGCTTATACGGATACACTGGGGTACAGCACAAAAATAAAATCTACTTTTTAACTTTTTTTTAACTTATTATTTATTTATTTAATTGTAAACTTTTCTTGACTTTTTTTTTACAGTCCCTGGATGGAGGGCAAAGCCCCTGGATGGAAAACACACCCCTGGATGGAAACACACTGGATGGACAGCACCCCCCTGGATGGACTACACACTGGATGGACAGCACACCCCTGGATGGTCAGTACACCCCTGGATGGTCAGCACACCCCTGGATGGTCAGCACACCCCTGGATGGTCAGTACACCCCTGGATGGTCAGCACAGTACACCCCTGAATGAATAACGCAGCACACCCCTGGATGGACAGCACAATCTGCTCAGCCCGCACTCCCTGCAGCAGCAAATGGCGCCGATGACCGAGGGGAGGCTCTTATATTCAATCCAAAATAAGGAATCAGACGTGGGATTTATGACATTTTGCCTCATTTTGGATTCCGAGTAAGGCAGAGAAGACCCAGGCTTGACTAAGATCCTGCTTGGATTCACTATGTTTGGGTGGGTCCGGTTCTCTGAGAACCAGACCCGCTCATCTCTAGTTAAAACCTGTGAATATGATATTGTATAAATGACTGACCTATTGTATTTTCAATCTGAAATGATAGAAGAGAAACTAGCACTGTGAAAGGTAAGCATTAGGGAGTTATAAGATAGAGGGTGGACCTAGGAGCCTGAGAAAGCAGTAGTGCTAGAACCTTTTAAGAGCTGGTAATAAGAGCCAATGGCAAGATAAAGGGCGTTGATGTGACAGGAGCTCACTCCAGATAGTGGAGGTCCACATGGCAGGAATGGAGATACCGTGCCACACTCTTTGGACGGACATACACGGGGCAATTTGAAAACGTACAACACCTTGGTACGTTTTCAAATACAGCCCGATGCATCGGATGCTGCTGTGAATGGTAAACGATGCATCTTACAAGAAGCTTTGGTTACCTATTTAACAGCATGATGGATCGCAGATCTTATGGTTTTTCCATAAGATCTACTATGCCGATATACGACGGGGGGACGCGCATTGCCGTCGTACAGCATGCCAAACCACACACGATGTGCACGATTGATCGTTGCGATCGATCGAAATCGTGCACATCATCTAAAAAATCTTACCGTGTATTGGCCGCCTTAAGGCCCCAATACATCAGAGATTGATTGCAGCAATCGTGCAATTTGCAATCCATTGTGTATAAAAAGCTTTCCCTTTTTCAATAGATTGCAGAATTGCCACAATCGATTGAAAAGGGAAAGATTTTTATACACAATCGATTGCAAATTGCACGATTGCTGCAATCAATCTCTGATGTATGGGGGCCTTTAGTTGAACTGCCTTAAAGGCACACTGTGCTGGTACCACCTTGTCCAGGCTGTCGCACAATCACTCGCAGGTGATTGTACAGTCTGACATTGCCTCCAACAGTCCTTACCTGCTGCTGGTCATGGGCATTTTCACAGTTTATATTTCTACCTAAAAATTGCCATCTCTGCTTTTTGCTGGGCAACAATATCAACTGGCCACATATACAACCCATAGCCAAACTGAATAGATCTGACTATCTGACTGTCTGACACATAATTGGGCAAAGGTCACCTGCTGGATGGATTTTTTTTGGAAACTGGAAAATGATTATTTTTGATTCAGTTATTCTCAAGCATTGCACTTACATTTGGTAGACAAGAACCAATACCGAGGTAGTCTGCAGCGTGTTTGGGCAACTTTAGGATAACCTTTTTCATGCTTCTCTGAGTTTAAAACACTGCACTGATCAAGGCTTCTAGAAATCTAGCTATAGTGCTGTCATGAAAGATTTGTACACAAGGCTATTACACATACAGTACTAATGAAGGTATACTTGCAGACAATTAGATCAATAAAATTTTTAGAAGAAATAAACCTGGTACTTATCTACAATAACATCTTACTATTTCATCCTTCAAAACAACTAAAGGCATTTTATACAATAACAATGTTTTCCTGATAGATTGACTTTAATTCTGATAAATGCATTTTACAATGAGTTGTTTCTCAGTTAGCAATGTCACATTTTATTATTGAAATATAAAACGTGCAGAAAGCACAGGAGGTATTTTATTTCAGAGTAGCTGATAATAAGGCAAAGCTCTCTGGTGTTTCTATATAGATTCGGCACACAGTCATTTCACACCACCTGCAGACTACATAAAAGCCATCTTATCGACATAAACATTTCATAAAAATTTCATCCGGAAAGACTGAACTCAAAGAAGCAATATCCATATTTCACACCAACGCACAATAAACACAGCACCCATTAAATATGATGTTAATAGCAGTGCAACATCTAACATAAGATTGTTATATTTTCCCCTAACTAGAAAAAAATTGAAAAGCAGCAGTCAGTCATTTCCACTCATTTGGCGTAATTTAACAGCCCTTAATTGAACCTGAAATGAAGGCTTGTGTATAGACTACAGGGATCGATCTGAGAACCACAGCAGAGAGCTTTTGTTTATCTTCAATGGCAGCACTGGGCGCTGCTCTCTCTAAGTTCATTCTTCATGTCTGAAAGATTCCCCCTAGGGCACATTATGCCTTGCCTCTTTTGGGGGCTATTAATGAAAACATAGCATGCTAAGTGTTTATTCACGTGAATTATTTTCTTGTAGCTGTATAGTAACAGACCACAGAAAATAGTTATCTGCAGAGCTAGGTATATTACAGTCTACAGGTTTACATTGATTATGATTCATGGAAAACAGTATTTTATGGCAGAAGCAAAGAAGCATTTTGTCTGAATATATAAAGGGGTTCACCCTCTTAAGGCCACCCAAAGTCTGGACATACGATGCATGCTACATTCTTACGGGTGTCAGATGTGGCAAATTGTTATAAAAACTTTTTCATGTTAATAAATATTATTCTGGGGGTTGGGTATGGGTATTAAAGTTAAATATTGTAGTAGGGGAAAAAACAGAGCAGGGTAACAACATTGTAGGTTTTAGTCTATTTTCATGATATCACACAAAACCAAATCAACACAACTGTGGCACAAATATTAGAATGGTGGAAGTGTGCGTGTGCTCATTAAGGGGTCTATTCATCATCATTTAATTTCTACAAAAGCAGGTGAAAATGAACATTTTCACCTGCAATTGTAGAAATAACGTTTTTGGGCCATTCATCAAGAAGGTAAAGCCGGAGATATCACAGATATCTCCTGCTTACCTTCCTCTCACGGAATGGCCCGCTCTCCCCATACACTAGTATCACAGATATCTCCTGCTTACCTTCCTCTCACGGAATGGCCCGCTCTCCCCATACACTAGTATCACAGATATCTCCTGCTTACCTTCCTCTCGTGGAATGGCCCGCTGTCCCCATACACTAGTATCACAGATATCTCCTGCTTACCTTCCTCTCACGGAATGGCCCGCTCTCCCCATACACTAGTATCACAGATATCTCCTGCTTACCTTCCTCTCGCAGAATGGCCCGCTGTCCCCATACACTAGTATCACAGATATCTCCTGCTTACCTTCCTCTCGTGGAATGACCCGCTGTCCCCATACACTAGTATCACAGATATCTCCTGCTTACCTTCCTCTCGCGGAATGGCCCGCTGTCCCCATACACTAGTATCACAGATATCTCCTGCTTACCTTCCTCTCGCGGAATGGCCCGCTGTCCCCATACACTAGTATCACAGATATCTCCTGCTTACCTTCCTCTCGCGGAATGGCCCGCTGTCCCCATACACTAGTATCACAGATATCTCCTGCTTACCTTCCTCTCGCGGAATGGCCCGCTGTCCCCATACACTAGTATCACAGATATCTCCTGCTTACCTTTGTCGAAGCTGAATAATTTAGTGAGACAAGTTCAGTTTAAAATTTAATCGCAGCGACGCCATCTTGCGAATGGCCGCAAAACTCCATTTTAGAAATGCGATCGCAAGACGCCATTTTGCGAATGGCCGCCTAAGCGCCATTTTAGGTGAACTCACAATATAGTACATGTGGCGATATTTTTATTAGCACTTTGCGATCGCTTCTTTCACCATTTTTCATACGCACAATTATACCCACAAGGGCGCTATTAAATAATCGCAATTAGCGAATGCATGAGACTTAGGGCCTGATTCAGAGCCGGTCGCTATTTGCGCTCGCTCGTCCAGAAAATAGGGGTGGCTATTCAAATGAACCGTTCGCTGTTTGCGGTCTGTTCACGCCTCTAGGTCTGAACGAGCGTACAAAACATGCGGTCGTTTTTTGGGAAACTACGCCCCCTGTCCGCTCGCATCCTACGTCATGTCCGCTATTTATTAGATTAATCGAGTACATCGAACAGGGTATGAGCTGCTCGCTATTCTTGTGGTTGGTTTTTGCTACCACAATTTTGCGAGCAGTTCTGGCTATAAAATAACCCAGTGACGTGCTCAATGACACTGCTGTTTTAAATATGCACACCCATTAAAGGGCCGTTTTGACCTTTAAGCATGCCTGCGATCGGATCTCCACTCCCTGTTTTCAAGCACCTTCCCCTGTTACCACCCACATACGCCTCATCCTGTCACTCAAATTAGCAGGCATTCGCTATTTTGCGAGCACATGAATTTCGGCCGCACTGACAGGTTCGCGCATGCGTATAACGATCCGTACGCATGCGCAGTTGGGCAAACATCGCTCGGAGCGAACGAGCTGCCACCTACGAGTGGCTCTGAATCAGGCCCTTAGTATGTAACCGCTGAAAAAGTAGCTTTATGCGCACGCATCTGCCCCAAATTATCTAGCGTCCTTATATCAAACCCCGAATACTCACACACTTCATATTCGCACACAAGGTTCCATTAGCACCAAATTGTATGATTCAAGTTGGTTAAGTTAGTTTAAATGCTAAGAAATAGAGGTTTTTGATAACTAAGGTATTATACATGATAAGCAAGGTGTGTTTGGTTTCGTTCTGATGCGTACGCTTTTTACAGCATCCCGGTGTTAACGGTGGAGAGATCACATCATGCAAACTCAAGTTACGGATCGCAGAACTTACAAGCAACAAAATGTTTAGTTGATGGAATGTTACAGGAGGCGTTACCAGAAAGACTCCGGCTGTTAGAGGCAGGGAAAGTCTATTTGAAACAACCTGTTAAATGTGTCGTTACATATGTTTCTCCTCTGGGAACCAATGAGATCAGCAGGGAATGTTCTCCCTTTGTCCTGTTTCAGTCTGGGGGGGAATAAATACATGTGTCCGAACACTGGTTTGCCAGTTCATGCTGAATTTTGGGTGAACTGAGGATATCAAGTCTGAGGTCTATCTCTGGGTCCAGAGGCGCAGCGTATGTATAACTGTACTTGGGTCTGTATTATTTCCTTTTACGCCTAACTTGTGTATGTATAGATTGCGTGTAACTGACTGTACTTTTACCTGAATAATACTTGTGCGTACGAAACACAGATTCCACTCCTGTCTTTATTTGTGGTTATACTGCGTACGCAATTAGCGTTCTGTTTAGAGGTTATAGGCTGGTTTTTGCCTTAGGGGTTCTAGGCAGGTGATCTTAGAGGTTTATAGGCAGGAATATATATTAAAGGTTAATACTGACGATTCAACACCTTCCTCTCGTGGAATGACCCGCTGTCCCCATACACTAGTATCACAGATATCTCCTGCTTACCTTCCTCTCGTGGAATGACCCGCTGTCCCCATACACTAGTATCACAGATATCTCCTGCTTACCTTCCTCTCGCGGAATGGCCCGCTGTCCCCATACACTAGTATCACAGTAATCTCCTGCTTACCTTCCTCTCGCGGAATGGCCCGCTGTCCCCATACACTAGTATCACAGATATCTCCTGCTTACCTTCCTCTCATGGAATGACCCGCTGTCCCCATACACTAGTATCACAGATATCTCCTGCTTACCTTCCTCTCACGGAATGGCCCGCTGTCCCCATACACTAGTATCACAGATATCTCCTGCTTACCTTCCTCTCGTGGAATGGCCCGCTGTCCCCATACACTAGTATCACAGATATCTCCTGCTTACCTTCCTCTCGCGGAATGACCCGCTGTCCCCATACACTAGTATCACAGATATCTCCTGCTTACCTTCCTCTCGCGGAATGGCCCGCTGTCCCCATACACTAGTATCACAAATATCTCCTGCTTACCTTCCTCTCGCAGAATGGCCCGCTGTCCCCATACACTAGTATCACAGATATCTCTTGCTTACCTTTCTCTCGCGGAATGGCCCGCTGTCCCCATACACTAGTATCACAGATATCTCCTGCTTACCTTCCTCTCGCGGAATGGCCCGCTGTCCCCATACACTAGTTTCACAGATATCTCCTGCTTACCTTTCTCTCACGGAATGGCCCGCTATCCCTGTCACTGCTCCGAAAGGAACAGTGAAATAAATCACTGAAGCCACTCGCGGGGACAGCTGCCACTCACTGACACTCGCGGGGACAGCTGCAAATCACTGAAGCCACTCGCGGGGACATTGCTCCATGCTGGAGCAATGATGAATTGCTCCGGCATCCGCAGAAGTTAGAATATTAATTATCTAGGTCCGTTCAGACCCGGATATTTAACATCATGGCTAGACCCCATAGAATGAAAAATGTAGTCACTCATTGTGAACACATTCCTCAGGGAGCACTAACAGTGTATGGTCTCCAATTACTACTTGGTGCACAGGTGTATTCATTACTGGCTGACACATTTTAAAAGATCCACAGGTGGAGCTGATTATTTCACTTGTGATTTTGTGAGGAGACCTGGAAAACATGCACTGTTAGTGCTCCCTGACGAATGATTTTGGGAAACACTGGTTTATTGTGATCATTGATGTCAATCCATGTGTCACAAAAATGGGGGTGGCCACATGACACAAGGGGTGTGGCCATGCATCACAGGCGTGTCTGCTCAACACCCCCGACTTTTCGCCACTCAGCGCTCCGTGAACTGCTTGGCTGCCCCCAGTCACTCAAAAGCTGGACCTAGCGCTGAGGTCTGTCTCACCAGTGAGCAGGACTGCCATCAGAAATTGTGGGGCCCGGGACTGAAAAATAGGCAGGCTCCCCCCCCCTCTTCCTGCACAATGCAGCCTCACACCTCTCCTTATGGCTATATCGATATGCGGAGTTGTACGCACTCCAAGGTGCACATGCAGCATATGTGCCAATGATATGCCTCCAGATTATATTTATTATATATATATACATACACACACAGACACACACACAGTATATATATATATATATATATACATATATATATATATATATATATACATACATACACACACATACACAGGAACCAGCGCTAACGTTATACAGTAATTTTTAGATATAAAGTGACAATTAGTTTTAAGGGAAAACCAGGTTGGTTGCTCCAGTGTCTGCAAATAGCAGGCTATTACATTGGGGCCCATATATATTCAGTAGCAAGATGCTATTAGCTCTGGCAAAATTTGAAGAAAACTTCTGCCAGGATGTAGGAAAGCAGGGACAGCACTGTGCACCAAAATGACAACTGAAAAGGGATAACAGAGGGATTGCTGCACATGGGGAATGTTTGTAGGACAGGCTGTTGGTAGATGTAAAAGATATATATATATATATATATTATATATATATATATATATAATTTCTACTAGGTCTATGTGAGTAAATACATTTACAGTATGTTCTGTCTCTCCAGCCCTGCACTGTGGTGTTTCCAGCCCCCTTCTGCCTCACTCTCTGCACACACAAGGCTCTATTTACTACAATCCGCATGTTGAATGCAGATTGTAGTGTGATATTATCGACTGAATTCGCATTGCGAATTCAGGCAATATATGGGGAAGATTTCTGGACTGCACACCCTGTAATATATATATATAATGTGAGGTGCTACCTGATGAGACTAATTGCAGGCACAAAAACAGACAAATCTCAGGTGCACAACTCCAAATTATTAATAATATATAAATGCAATAGAATTTTGCAATCAATAGAGGTTTTTAGCATAATCTTGGCCAAGGTTATGGGCCTACCCACCACATCCAGGTAACCTCTTTAGGGTAGGTCCCTAACATACTATGATTCAAATCCAGACACTGGGAGCAGACACAGCAACACAGCACCGGACGCTGATGTGTCCTGCAGGGGACACATGACTTCTTGTGCCGATGCTGGGATCAGCCCCTTGATCCCAGCACGGGTCTCCACAATCCTTAAAACCTGGACTGTTAGTGTGCCTTGAGGACTGTTGTTGGGAAACCCTGCCCTATATAGATATGCCACTGCAGTCAAATTTGAAGTGAGAGGGGTTAAACCAATATATAGCCCAGGGGAGCTCACACAGTTGTGATGTCATTTGCTGTTTACACAGCTGTAAAAGAGGAGATTATTCCAAAAACTTGTTTCAGTGGGAAATTGCTGTTTTTGGGACTGAAAAATCAGCTTTGCTAAGCTCTATACCTGCTAACTTTATAACTTTAAACATATTACAAAACATACATCCACTAGCAAACAAAGTGAGGTAAAGAGGTACTTCATACTGGTGGAACTTTACACTTTTAGTGGCATTACATTGGTTGGTCGCATGGCAGAATTTTTTCCAGTTGTGGCCCCTGCCATGCTCAGTGAGCCCGGTCTCGGTTTCATTGCAGCTACTCTGAGGAGGGTACAGCGTTTACAGAGCCACAATTACCTCTGTACCCCATAACCAATGGACTCCTGGCAAGTGAGTTAGTTCTGCCACTGGTTTTGTATATGTATGGGGTATTCCCTAAAGCAGAGGTCCCAAACTCTGCCATTACAGTCCAGGTTTTAAGGCTATCCATGTTTTAGTCCAGATGGTTCAATCAAATTTACTGAGGTACTAATTAAGTCACCTGTGCTCAAGCATAGATATCCTTAAAACCTAGAATGTAATGGAGGAGTTTAGGAAACTCTGCCATAAGACATTCCCTGCTTGTGAATGTTTAATTCATGCACTGTACATTTATGCTGCCTGAAACTTTAAAGTTTGCAGATGATATAATGAAAAATTTGTTTGAAACTTGCAGTTTGGACGCATTATCTGTAAAATGAAGAAACTAGCAGATTTTCATTTGTATTAGGGTCAAACATAATGATCAGTGTCACAATGAGCCCCATTTCAGAAGACCACCTGCATGTGTTAAATGCTCTTGGCTACTGCTTTTTAACAATACTGAATTCAATCATTCTCCTTGCTTAAAGTAAAATCAGCCTTCCTGAGTAACTGCATAATGTTACATAACAAAAATGGTTCTGCTAAGTTACGACTATATAAATCATGGAGAGTTTGTATATTCTTCCTGTGTTTGCATGGGTTTCCTCCGGGTACTCTGGTCTTCTCCCACACTCCGAAAATATACTGCTCCCAGCAAAATTAACCCGTGTGTGTGTGCATTTAATAGAGAATATAAGGCCTGATTCGGTAGGGATCGCAGGTGCGATTACTCACACAAGAAAGTGCGATTATCAGCGACGGAGGTTTGAGCACACCCACCATACGCAGTTGCGACCGCTATTGCAACAGGACAGCGATCATAACCGCAACACAGAACAATCGCAACTGATCACAGATCCTGTATAGCCATGGATCTGAACTATCCTTTTCACAGCATTCGATGTTATTGTTGTAATGAATGCTTGTTGTGCACATATAATAAGTGCTAATTGTACCTTTGATCTGGGTAGTTTACCAATTTATAGGCTAAGTAGACCTACATGGAAATTTTAGTTGCACAAAGGTGTTTTTTTTCCAATCTATTGTGTGCAAATGTGTACAATATATATATATTTATACAGATCGCCTCTGGGTTCGTTTCTTTGTTTCTGAGACTCCGAGTGCCATCCGCCATACATCTGCTTTATATATTTTTAGATATATTTTTATATTTTAAATATATACAGTATATTTTGGTTCTGCCTGTCACCTCCAGGGATGCCAAGAAAAATTCTGGGCCCGGATACAGCAACATCCTGTGGGACCACAGCATGTTGGGTATGGCTGCACCCGTTTGTGGGTGGGTCTAGCATGTGAGATGCACCCACTCACAGGAGCATGGCATAGCACCCAGCAGCTGGGACTAAAGTATTCACTACTGTATTAGGATGGCAAGACAGTCCCATCATAGCTGCATTTTTAGAAGGATGTATTTAGATGCTAACCCGTGACGTCACCGCGATTACGTCCTAGTCAAGCCACACCCAGACACGTACTATTGTGTACCTCCCTTCATCTTTGTTCAAATGTATATATATTAGGGGTGTTTTGTGTTTTGGTTTTGGATCTGGATCTTTCTTCGTGTTTTGGATCTGGATTGGTTTTGCCAAAACCACCCTTCCGTGTTTTGAGTTCTGGGTTTTGTGTTTTGGATCTGTATTTTTTTTTTTTAAAAGCATATAAACAGATAAAATCACAGAATTTGTGTGTTTTTCTGCTCCTATGCTATTATTAACCTCAATAACCTTAATTTCCACTCATTTCCAGTCTATTCTGAACACCTCACACCTCACAATAGTGTTTTTATATCCAAAAGGTTGCACCGAGGTAGCTGGATGACTATGCTAAGAGATACGAGTGGGCGGCACAAACACGTGGTCCATCTAGGAGTGACACTGCAGTGGCATACAGGATGGCAGTTTGAAAAACTAGGCCCCAAACAGTACATAATTCAAAGAAAAAAAAGAGGTGCAAGATGGAATTGTCCTTGGGCCCTCCCACCCACCCTTATGTTGTATAAACAGTACATGCCCACTTTAACAAACCAATCATTTCAGCGCCAGGGTCTGCCACACGACTGTGGCTGAAATGATTGGTTCGTTTGGGCCCCCACAAAACAAGCTGGCAATTAATCTGTCCCTGCACAAACTGGCTCTACGGAGGCAAGATGTCGTCCTCATCCTCCTCATCCACCGATTCCTCACCCTCTTCAGTGTTGTGTACATCCTCATCCTCACAGAGTATTAATTCGTCCCTGCTGGAATCCACAACCACAGGTCCCTCTGTACGTTCTGGAGGCTGCTATTCCTGGAAGAGTTGATAATTCATTTTATGAACATCATCTTCTCCACATTTTGTGGAAGCAACCTCCTACGCCTTTCGCTGACAAGGTTCCCGGCTGCAATAAACACTCTTTCGGAGTACACACTGGAGGGGGGGCAACTCAGATAAAATAGAGCCAGTTTGTACAGGGACCTCCAAATTGTTTCTTTTTCCTGCCAGTACAGGTACGGACTGTCTGACATGCCTACTTGGATGCTGTCACCGATGTAATCCTTTAACAGACAGACGCACGCTTGTCGCTGCTGCTTTAAGGATGCAGGTGCGGCTACAGCCCACACATTTCACAAAGACAGAAAAAAAAAGAAGAATTTTTTTATTGTTTGTGGAGCGCACTTTGAGGGTTACACCACCCTTTAACAGACAGACGCATGCTTGTCGCTGCTGCTTTGAGGACAGTATCATATGCAGTGACAGTAGACTTGTCAGAAATTGTTGGCACGTCCTTCAGTCCGGACCAGATGTCCAAACCGGCCCTTGACTTATGACACAGGCGCACGCTTGGCACTACTTTGTTGATGAATGTGCGGCTACTGCGCACACAATTCACAAACACAGAAAATATTTTTATATTTGGTTTGGACTGGAGTGTACTTTGGGGGTTACAGCACCCTTTAATGGTCAAGCCAGCCGGCCCTTTACTTATGACACAGGCGCACGCTTGGCACTACTTTGTTGATTCACGTGCGGCTACTGCGCACACAATTCACAAACACAGAAAATATTTTGTTATTTGGTTTGGAGTGTACTTTGGGGGTTACAGCACCCTTTAACGGTCAAGCCAGCTGGCCCTTTACTTATGACACAGGCGCACACTTGGCACTACTTTGTTGATGCACGTGCGGCTACTGCGCACACAATTCACAAACACAGAAAATATTTTTTTATTTGGTTTGGACTGGAGTGTACTTTGGGGGTTACAGCACCCTTTAATGGTCAAGCCAGCCAGCCCTTTACTTATGACACAGGCGCACGCTTGGCACTACTTTGTTGATGCACGTGCGGCTACTGCGCACACAATTCACAAACACAGAAAATATTTTATTTGGTTTGGAGTGTACTTTGGGGGTTACAGCACCCTTTAACGGTCAAGCCAGCCGGCCCTTTACTTATGACACAGGCGCACGCTTGGCACTACTTTGTTGATGCACGTGCGGCTACTGCGCACACAATTCACAAACACAGAAAATATTTTTTTATTTGGTTTGGACTGGAGTGTACTTTGGGGGTTACAGCACCCTTTAACGGACAAGCCAGCCGGCCCTTTACTTATGATACAGGCGCACGCTTGGCACTACTTTGTTGATGCACGTGCGGCTATTGCGCACACAATTCACAAACACAGAAAATATTTTTTTATTTGGTTTGGACTGGAGTGTACTTTGGGGGTTACAGCACCCTTTAATGGTCAAGCCAGCCGGCCCTTTACTTATGACACAGGCGCACGCTTGGCACTACTTTGTTGATTCACGTGCGGCTACTGCGCACACAATTCACAAACACAGAAAATATTTTGTTATTTGGTTTGGAGTGTACTTTGGGGGTTACAGCACCCTTTAAGGGTCAAGCCAGCTGGCCCTTTACTTATGACACAGGCGCACGCTTTGCACTACTTTGTTGATGCACGTGCGGCTACTGCGCACACAATTCACAAACAAAAAATATTTTTTTATTTGGTTTGGACTGGAGTGTACTTTGGGGGTTACAGCACCCTTTAACGGTCAAGCCAGCCGGCCCTTTACTTATGACACAGGCGCACGCTTGGCACTACTTTGTTGATGCACGTGCGGCTACTGCGCACACAATTCACAAACACAGAAAATATTTTGTTATTTGGTTTGGAGTGTACTTTGGGGGTTACAGCACCCTTTAACGGTCAAGCCAGCCGGCCCTTTACTTATGACACAGGCGCACGCTTGGCACTACTTTGTTGATGCACGTGCGGCTACTGCGCACACAATTCACAAACACAGAAAATATTTTGTTATTTGGTTTGGAGTGTACTTTGGGGGTTACAGCACCCTTTAACGGTCAAGCCAGCCGGCCCTTTACTTATGACACAGGCACACGCTTGGCACTACTTTGTTGATGCACGTGCGGCTACTGCGCACACAATTCACAAACACAAAAAAAATATTATTTTTTTTAGCACTTAGGGGGAGCACCCCTGACGGACAGAGCACCCCCTGGACAACACTACAGCACCCCTTTAGGACTGGGACACTGCACAGGACTTTGGAGTGGACACAGCCCCTATGGACAACTGACTGCACAACACAGTCCAGCCAGCCCCTAAGGACTTTGAAGTAGTGGACACAGCCCCTATTAACAACAGCAGCACAGCACAACACAGCCAGCCCCTATGGAGTTTGAAGTAGTGGACACAGCCCCTATGGACAATAGCAGCACAGCGCAGCACAGCACAACACTACTCTGCACTACACTACACTACACAGCCCAGCCAGCCCTAACTCCCACCCTCCCTCTTCACTGTCCACAGCCGAGTGAGAAAATGGCGCCGACGCGGGTACCTTATATAGGATCCAAAACCCGCGAGACTCGGAAGGCGGGATGATGACGTTTTGCCTCGATTTCAGAATCCGAGTCAGGCGGGAAAAGTCGAGCCTGACTCGGATCTGCCTCGGATCGGGGGGGCTCGGGGGGGTTCGGATTTCAGAAATCCGAACCCGCTCACCCCTAATATATATATATATATATATATATATATATTCCATAGACAAAAAACCCTACGGTTTCACATGTCACAATCAACAGGGATTGGGGAAGATAGAGCAGCATGGAGGTGCAGATAGTGTACATGCATAGACAACATATGATAGTTTTAGAAATTAGGTAGCTGAATGAGATGGATGTATGGAGGGAGAAGGATGTTGGAATCCAGTGGGATTGTTGTGGTGATCGAATGGGAAGATTGCGGGCACTGAGTGGGATGTGTGCCGCATAGACTGCATGTATGTAGTCCAATGAGCACACAATTCTGTGAATTAGCAGCTCCACCATTTTGTGAATCTCACTCTGGGCTCCATTTATTAACATTATTTTTACTAAAATAATGTGAAAAAGGGTGTTTTCACACCCTTTTCTCATTATTTTAGTATCACCTACAGTTACTAAAGGGCAATTGGAGTAGAATTCGTAAAATTCTACTCCAACCCCTAATTATCACTTTTAGTAAGCAGATCGCATCTCCCATAATTGTAATGGGAAATGTGATCTGACCAAAGTTACTAAAAATAAAATGTGAAATAATACCGGGGAAAGCCCTGTGATAATAACACCACCTGGAGGTGGCGTTATCCATGGTCTCCCCCAGTTACCGGACTCCTGCTCCGCTGTAACGGGCAGAGCAGAGCCCGGAGCCGGCCCCAGTGATCAGCTGTGTGGTCTAAACAGACCATACGCTGATTCACTGTAAAAAAAAAAAAGTAAAAAAAAAAAAAACTTACCTGAGTCCAGGGACCGGTGATCGGGGCTTCCGTGATGTCCTCCCTCCGGTCAGCTGGTCTCCCAGCCTGCACTGGGGCCCAGTCATCACCTGACAGAGGACATCGCCGGAGGCCCAATAACTGCAGGTAAGTGTAATTAAGGGAGGGGGGACGCGGGGGAGAGGGGAGGTCTGCGATCACAGGGGGCGGGGCCTAGTGACGGGGCAGGGCTTGGTGACAGGGGGTAGCAGCAGCATCCGGTCAGCACATGCGCGAGGCACTTGTCACTGTATTTTTTGTGAAAATACCGTGATAAGGCTCCGAAGGGGATTCGCAGGGACAGAGCTTTATCGCAAGCTTTGTCCCTACAAGGGATTTGTAGTAAATCTCTGTGATATTGCCTGAATTCGCAATGCGAATTCAGTCGGTAATATCACACTACAATCTGCATTACAAATGCGGATTGTATTAAATAGAGCCCTCTGTGACAGTGCTGAATCTCCGGTTTACCGCAGGGTGTGATGGCAAACCATATCTGTATCGCGCAATGAACACGTCCATTAAGGCGTTACCCTTAATGATCAGAATTTCATTGCTTTTTTTAGTTTGAGTGGCAGAAATTCAGGAGGTTTTGTGAAATTTCAGATCATGGACCATATTCAATTAGGCTGCGAAAAGCCGTTATCGGCTATAATTTATAGCCGATGACGTCATTTTTGCCATTTTCACTTTTCCCCATATTCAATTTCAAAGACTTTTCGTAGGTGTGAAAAGTCTTTGTCAAAAACTGGGGATAACTTTTCACCATATAATAGATGGCGATAAAAAATGCAGAATTGGGGTTTTGGGGTGCATACTTAAAAAAAAAAGTACCCTGCACCCCTTGGAATGTCCTCTAAAAGTAATCTGTGTTACCATAGGAAACCCCAAAAAAGTGGTTTCATTTTTGGGGGGCGAAAAAAAAAAAAGTTGGGGGACACACTTATAAAGTAGCGAAAAAGACTCAGGGGGGGTCCATGTATGCGGCAGGTGTTCTTTTGGTTGCGGCAGGTGGTTTTTAAAGAATTTTAAAAGTTCACTTTTAGGAGTTAAAAATATGCTTGCAACCATTTTCATGTTCCCCAAATTTGATGGGACTAGTTATTTTTCAAAAAAATTACGCTAAATGCTATTCTTCACAACTTTTTTAAAAGGCACATTAAAGCACCTGTAGATACCATTTAAAAACCCTAAATGCCTTTAGTAGAGCTTTTTGGGGCTACCCATAGTGATCCCCTATGTTAGTGCATCTTTTGGGGGGGGTGACAGGCCGATTTCCCAAAAAGTGACAGGTTTTTTCGCTACTTACATTTACGTCGGGTCCCGTTTTCGCCGATTCCAAATTGAATATGGGGATAAGCGGGCACGTGCCCAATACTTTATCCCCATCAAAAACTCAGATGACAGCGAAAAGTCCAGCAACTGACTATTCTCCTCTAATTGAATATGGCCCCAGGTCTAAGAAGCCTTAATGGGACATGTGAAACCGTAAGGTTTTTAGTCTATGGAATTTCATTGCTTTTTTATAATTTATTAACCATCAGGGACGGGAGCAGCAAATCGGGCCACCTGCAGGGGAGAAGGGCAACAAAATGGTACACTAGAACTGGTGGTGGAGGGAACAGCACACAGGAGGTGTTTCAGGGGTGCAGCCAGAGAGATGGCTGTGACAGGCAGACTGCAGGCGTGCGGGGCAGTGGCAGCAGTGGGGTAGTGCACAGCGAGCAGTAGCAGGGGTACGGAGCAGTTGCAGCAGCGTGGCAGTGCACAGGGGCAGCAGCAGGGGACAAAGGGGCTCACTGGCACTGATGGTCCCAGCTCTGAACTGTTTCTCAAGGTGCCCACACACATACCGATGTGCTCACGATCCGATTTCTTGTCCAATTTACTCATGAACTTTCACCGGAGCTCCCTTGCCATCGTGTTCACGATTTTGGAAAAAAGACACCCAATCTGTTTTACGATCTCACGATCTATCGGATCGTAAGCATCGTGAGATTGGGCATAACAAATCGTGAGTTAAAAAAAAAACAACAACTCTTGACTATTGGTGGGAAATTTAAATAGTCATAACAATGGGAGGGGCTATCTAGGGAGTATAAAAAGCAGGTGCCCTTTAAACTGTGTACATTCTGCTCTGCTACTAGATGAAGCTAGGTGTATTCCTGCTGAATCCTGTACATTGCTACTGTGCTCTTTGTATTTGGCTTGCCTTATACAAAGTTTATTCTACCTGCAAGTGTGTGCTACCTACCTGCAGTCTATCCTGTTCCTGAATTCTGTGCTGATGGATCCCTATCGGTATAGAGTGTTGGTCGCTGAAGCTGGGGTCCGGGAGATTAGGAAGAGGGCCCAGCGAAGAAGGACGAGAGCATGCTGGACCAAGGAGTGGCTGCTACAAAGGGATACCCACTCTCACATGTCCCTGCTGATAGAGATCAAGGAGAACAACCCTGACGACTATCTTAACTACCTGCGCATGGATGACGCCACCTTCCAGGAATTGCTGCATCTGGTGACCCCCCACATCCAGAGACAGGACACAAGGTGGCGGAGGGCAATCCCTGCTGAAGAGAGACTGGTGGCTACCCTGAGGTACCTGGCTACAGGAAGGTCATTTGAAGACCTGAAGTTTAGGACACTCATCTCACCTCAGTCCTTGGGCATCATCATTCTGGAGACCTGTAAAGCCATCGTTAAAGTGCTACAGTACCAGTATTGCAAGGTAAGTAAAAAAAAAAAACACACCACACATTGATTTCTTTTGTAAAGAATTTTTTTTTTTTTTTACTCAACATATAGCAAAAACTAGCCTGCATTTAGTACAATGTGCACTGACCTGCAGGCAACTGAAAGTGTGCACTAAACTTTGTGCAATATCCTTTTTTTATAACAATTTTACAAAAGAACATTATCACCAAATTTTATGAATCCCAATAGGTAGCTGTATGTGATAGGGTGGGTCAGACGCCAGTTTGAACAGGCCAATACACACATGGCACAAGTATACATTGTGGCCCCGGCTTCCAGCGGAATCGGTATGAAATACCACCCCCCTAACCCTAACCCTCCCTTAGGGGTGCCTAACCCTAATCCCCCCTCTAAGTGCCTAAACCTAACCCTCCCCCTTCCCCGCTGCCTAAACCTAAGTCCCCCGAGAGGGTGCCTAACCCTAACCTCCCCCTGGGGGTGCCTAACCCTAACCTTCCCTCCCCCTAGCCTAACCCTAACCTCCTGGGGGGTGCCTAACCCTAAGTCCCCCCCAGGAGCCATAAACCTAAAACCCGCGGCTGTCCACTTCGATCGGGATGCCGGGCACCAGTCTCCCGGCGTCGGTGAAATGAGCAGCGTCTATATCTAGACACCGGGCATTTCACCCTCGCCGGGATATGACAGTCGGGAAGCCGGCTGTGGGTATAATGTCAGCCGGCTTCCCGATTGCATCCCCTTCCAGCAATGTGTACTTGTGCTATTTGCGTAGTGACCTTGTCCAAATGGCGTCATCACCACCCTACTATCCCATGCAGCAAGCACCATATAGAATTCATAAAATTTGGTGATATTAAAAGCAAGAAAAAAAAAAAAAATTAAATATCACCAAATTTTATGAATACCAATAGATAGCCGGCTGTATGTGATAGGGTGGGTCAGACGCCAGTTTGAACAGGCCAATACACACATGGCACAAGTATACATTGTGGCCCCGGCTTCCAGCAATGTGTACTTGTGCCATGTGCGTAGTGACATTGTCCAAATGGCGTCATCACCACCCTATCCCATGCAGCAAGCACCTATTCGAATTCATAAAATTTGGTGATATTAAAAGCAAGAAAAAATGTACATCTCTGTATAACGGGGCGATTCATCCGCTGCATTCAGCAGAGCATTATACAAGGTTGTGTTGGTGCTTGGTGGGGGAGTAATGTCTAACTGGGCAGGGGGGGATGGACATACCTATTTGGGGCAGGGAAAAATAGCACTGAGCCTGCTATGTATGTAGAATTGGTGATATTTTAGCTCATACAGCGACTCAAAAGGTCGTAGTTTAACCTTAGAAAATTTCTTTGGATATCTGTATCCATATTTCTCAATGTGCTGTTCACATGAGCTGTGAAATCATCGATTGCATCAGGGGTTTTTTGCAGCAGCCGTTCTGCATTTTGGAAAAAATTGTCCTCACGTTCCATAAGATTCTCCTTTCTCCCTTGTTTTTTTTTTCTTTTTTGGGGGTTGTTGAGAAGAAGATGAGGGTCCAGGTGGAAGTGGAGTTTCCACTTGTATGGTATTCTCCAGCTCACTGTCACCACTGAGCAGACTGAGGTCCGGTGTGGATGCTAAATCAGGGTCTTGGGTGGGAGTCTATATAGGACAAAAAGAAAAAAAAAATATTATAGTCATGTTTTAACCCCTTTTTTACAAATGTTACAGTTTCCTAACACCGTGGAGGGGTGGACCAGCATCGCGGAAGATTTTGAACAACGTTGGAATTTCCCTAACTGCGGAGTAGCCATTGATGGGAAACACATCTACATCAACCCACCTGCCAACACCGGATCATATTACTACAACTACAAAGGATTCTTCAGCATCGTTCTCATGGCAGTGATGAATGCCAACTACGCATTTCTGTTTGTGGATGTCGGCAAGAATGGCCGTGCTTCGGATGGTGGGTCATTCAAAAAGACGGCTTTCTACCAGAGACTCGCCAACAAAACCCTGAACTTGCCTTCACTGGACGAGACAAAGCACGGCCTAAATTACGTTTTCGTCACACACGAGGCTTTTGCATTACATGAACATGTGATGAAGCCATTTGCACAGAGGGGCCTGACCAGAGAGAAAAGGATATACAACTACCGTCTATCCCGGGCACGGCGCATTGTGGAAAATGCGTTTGGAATAATGAGCAACCGCTTCCGCATTTTCCACACCACCATCAATCTACGTGTGGAGAAGATAGACTGGGTCGTGATGGCGTGCTGTGTGCTGCACAACTTTCTGCGAAGAAAATCTTCCCAACAAGGACCAGTCCCAACTAGACCAGAAGATGTAGGACCCCTGGAGGACATTGAACATTTGACATCTGTGTCTGCACCACCAATTACAACAATATCCACCGCACGTGCCAAAGAAGTGAGGGAGGAGTACATGACCTATTTTAATGGACCAGGTGCTGTGCCATGGCAGGAGGACTGTCTGTGAACTACTGACTAAATTGGACATTTGGGATTTAACAACAAAAACATTAAGGATTTCGGTTTAAACTGTGTCACTACTTACCAAGACTTCTGCAGACGGTCTAGGCAATTCTGCAACCTCCTCTCCTCCCTCACGCTCAGCCATCAAGATGATTGATTCCCTTTGAGGCTCTTGATCACTGATGAATTACATCATATGGTAGTACCAGAGCGCAGGAATATACAGTATATATCATCTTATATATATCATCTGTGCCCGCTCCTGATTTTTTGGAGTCATCCACCTTCTTTTTTTCTTTTATGTACACTCTCCTGAGATTTTGAATCTTTTGGCGAACAGTTTTCAGGTCTGCATCAGTAATGTACTTTTTCGAATACTTCAAAAGCACCTCTAGTGCGGCCAACTTGTGCGACTCTTGTGTAACTTCCGAGAACTGATCTTCCGCTGACACTCTTTCGAGTACAGGATTTCAGTGAATCCTGTAATGAATTCACGTTCAGTATCCATGGACATATCTATGAAGAGGGAAAAAAAAGGACATTGAAATATTTGTGTATATAGTTGTTAAATTTAATGTTGTTATGGTTAACATTTTTTTAATGTTTTAATATTTTCTTTTTTATAGGATTTTAAAGGTTTGTTATGGTATTGTAATCGTGTTTTCTTTTTCAGGAATGTCATGTGTTCATTTCTTGGTAATATGGACCTCATTCAGAGCCGGATGCTATTTGCGGTCGTTCGTTCAGAAAATAGGGGTGGCTATTCAAATGAACCGTTCGCTGTTTGCGGTCTGTTCACGCCTCTAGGTCTGAACGAGCGAACAAAACTTGCAGTCGTTTTTTAGAAAAATACGCCCCCTGGCTGCTCGCATCCTACGTCATGTCCGCTATTTATTAGATTAATCGAGCACATCGACCAGCGTATGAACTGCTCGCTATTCTTGTGGTTGGTTTTTCCTCGGAACGAACGAGCGGCCGCTTACGAGCGGCTCTGAATGAGGTCCTATGTTTTTCTTTGTTTGACAGCATGGGTCTTCCACCTTTGGGCCTGTCGGTGTTGTGGAACTACAGATCCCAGGATGCCCTGCCACAATTTTAACATGCTGTTATTTCCCAAGGGTGGGTGGCAGGGCATGCTGGGATCTGTAGTTCCACAACAGCTGCAGACCGAAAGGTAGAAGACCCCAGCTTTAAATGATCTGTGTTTTTAAAAGTAATGCATGGTGATTATTTTGTTAAATACGTGTTTATTTTATTTTTTTGTTATATTACTTAAAATGTATTTATATTTTATCAGTATTGAATTGATTTTTCAACTTATTTATTATTAATATTATATATTATTTCAACATGAATAATCTTCCTGGAATGTATTTGTTTATCTTGATTAAATATTTTTGTCTATTAATTTTTTTAAGAAAAGATTGGTTTTCTAATTAAATATTAGGTGGCCCTGTGACATTGGTTGCAAGTTAGTGGTTAGGTATGGGGCACACATTGGTGGGCAGTGGGAGCTTAATGCATGACCCAGCCACGGCCCGCATTGCTGTAATGAGGCGGGCGGTGGCTGGGTCATGCATTTATTACCTGGGGGCACACATTGGTGGGCAGTGGGAGCTTAATGCATGACCCAGCCACCGCCCACCTCATTACAGCGGGCGGTGGCTGGGTCATGCATTTATTACCTGGGGGCACACATTGGTGGGCAGTGGGGGAGCACACATTGATGGTCAGTGTGGTTGCATTTAAACTGTACAAATACTCACCAAACTTCTGACAAAACAACACTTCAGTGTGCAGGCTCCAGATTGTGCGTCTATCATCCTCCATACATGATGCTGCACAAGATGGCGATGGGGCGTGCATAGGAAGCTGTCAATCAAATGACGCATTGTGCGATGAATCGTACGATTTGTCGTGAGGGAAAAAACCCTCACGATCAGCTTCCATCGTGTTCCAGGTTGGCTAATCTGCCCTACAGCATGGCAGATCAGAGGATGCGAGGTACGACGAGCAGGGACGCGCATCGGCATTGGGCTCGTGAGTGGGGACTCACGATTTTCTCATGATTTGGCCATATTTTACATGATCTGTCGTCACGATTCGTTGAAATCGGCCAAATTGGATGAAAAGTCAGTATATGTGTGGGCACCTTCAGGGCCCCTACACACAGAATGATGTGCTAATGATGCAATATCATGAATGATTTCCCTTGAACACTTTCTGACACTCCAGGACACGATATGGTGCTTAAACAGCACATTTTGGCATAAGAACTATCGTGCAAGAGTTAAAGATAGCTGACTGCATACACGGATCAGTGAGATCCGTGTTGCAGGCATCTGTGTTAAAAAAATTATTCAGAGATGCACACACGGATCAGTATGATCGGTGTGTGCATGCATCGGAGTAAAAAAAACAATAAGACACAGATGCATGGACTGATCAGTAAGATCCATCCATGCATCTGTGTTAAAAAAAATTGAAAACAAGTGTAATTTTTTTATTTTTAAATGGCATGTTCCCGCCCCCTCCAACCTAAAGCTCAACCAGCCCCGGGATTTGCACCAGAGGCGGATTTAGAAATCATGGGGCCCTAAGCAAGACATCGAATTAGGGCCCCCCTTACTCAGTGTAGCCCCACCAATTCTAAGGATGGTAGCTATATATGTATATATTTTATCCTTATATTGTGTGCCTCCACCTAGGATATTTTATAAGGGCTATCCTAGGGTTGCCCTAATATATAATTTGTATAATGAAATGTTTTGTTTGGATTCAAATTTTTACACAGTACTTATAAATCGACATTTATACATTCCACTTAAATCAACACCTGTCTCCTTTCTACCTTCACAGCTTCCCGATGAAAGATGTCCGTCAGATACCTTAAGGTAAGTAGTTCTATACACGGTTATTGGTTTTATACATATATTGTCATCATATATCTGGCCTCACAAAGTATACGCATAAATATACAGGTAATATCACAATACAATTCCCATGAACATTCCCTCCCCATGCAATAAATCCGCTACACTGTAATGAAACTATACTGATGGATTTCTGTAAATAACATTCACAGTTAAAATATATAATAGTTAATTCCGTGAAGAGAATAAATGAAGATGAGTCTATATCAAGAGTCCTGTCTCTTCAACTAAAATGTCTTAGTCCTAAAGAGTAGAATCCAGGATTATCCTAGGCAAAAGAATAAGTTTATTGGATGAGCCCCAGATTTATCTAAGTTTATGCATCCTTTTAGGGCTTATATATATGTACGAAAATCCTCTGACTCTGTAACTTACATAAAGATATACATATAAGTCTCTAGAGTGTAGTAGCCAGTGCTTTATCTACTGCAATACTCCTACTCTGGATTCCAAACTTGAGATCAGAATTCACACTGTACTATAGACGGGTAAAGTCTTGCTACAATTGTATCCTTCTTCTATTTGATACTTTTCTCCTGCGTTGGCTATACAGGTGCATATAGCAGTATTATATCCCTTAATTCATAGTGCCTTGCTGACAAGAAAGGGATTCTCTCTGATATATCCCCTGCTGTATACTTATAAATTATGCCAGTCTGCTTTACTAATGATGCTTGTAAGTGTGGTGTGGGGCTTTATAGTACTCACAACCACTCTGGATAGCTGTCAGGGACTGAAAGGGTTACACTGTATCAACTGCTGAGGCGCTGGCTACACTCCGTAGCTCTCAGGCTGTCAGCGTATCTCCAGCTCCTGCTCACACATCAGGGTCCACCTCTCATTCTCTCCACCTCCTGCGTGACCTCAGAACAGGGGATGCCCCTTCCGATGATGCGGCTTCCTGTTGCCGCTTACCACTGGAGCCAAGCCAGAACACACAGCTCTGTCTCCGGCAAACACAAAGGTAATGCCCACTCTGGCTTCAGTGCTGGAGCTCCCTGCCGCTGCCGCTACTAACGCTCACTCCTAAAGTAGCGCCAGAGAGACTCCCAGCATGAGCACTGTTGGGGGAACTGCAGACTGGACTCTGTGCTGCGCCAGCATCCCTATATCCCCCGCAGTACGAGCATCCCTACCGCACCTAACTGCCACTGGTCAGAGCTCATGCCATTTCTGGCACTTTCTAAACTACCACGTGCCGCTGCACTGGCTAGTACCCCAGACCTATATGTTCACAATACGGAAATGTAATTAATTACATACATTTATATTATATACATTCATTTCTCTATAATGATTATAGTATAAAC
Source organism: Taudactylus pleione (assembly GCA_031769625.1). Taxonomy (NCBI): domain Eukaryota; kingdom Metazoa; phylum Chordata; class Amphibia; order Anura; family Myobatrachidae; genus Taudactylus; species Taudactylus pleione. Next base: position 3,822,954 of record JAUIMM010000243.1, on the reverse strand, counting down.
CTATTATTAAACATTCAGATAATTTATATATTAACCCTTGTGTGTGTCCTGTACCACTGGCCTATATTCATGTATTTTTTTTAGCCATGAATTCATATGTCTACATCAGCCAGAAACTAACTCTGGGTCCAGCACTGGTGGAGCCCGGGCCTCATCCCACCTCTGCGGTACAGATCCATTATGGGCAGTGCTGTGTGTCTCCTCCTTACCATGGTATGGCTGTGCAGCTGTACAGAGATACATGCAGAGGATGTCACAGTCCTTGACTGTCTCTTCACTCAGGCAGGCTCCACAGCTTGATTACACAGAATGTGTGGGGCCAGACGCACTGAGCCTGTGCAAAAAATATTATGGAGATAGCCACACTACAGTGTCGGTGAACTAAAGGGTGATGATTGATCATCACCCTTCATATTATCCAGGGATGGAACTTCAACCATGGCTCCTGGAGGCAAGATCCCCCCTCAAACTCTTGCTCTTCCTGCAAGTGTGTGCTACCTACCTGCAGTCTATCCTGTTCCTGAATTCTGTGCTGATGGATCCCTATCGGTATAGAGTGTTGGTCGCTGAAGCTGGGGTCCGGGAGATTAGGAAGAGGGCCCAGCGAAGAAGGACGAGAGCATGCTGGACAAAGGAGTGGCTGCTACAAAGGGATACCCACTCTCACATGTCCCTGCTGATAGAGATCAAGGAGAACAACCCTGACGACTATCTTAACTACCTGCGCATGGATGACGCCACCTTCCAGGAATTGCTGCATCTGGTGACCCCCCACATCCAGAGACAGGACACAAGGTGGCGGAGGGCAATCCCTGCTGAAGAGAGACTGGTGGCTACCCTGAGGTACCTGGCTACAGGAAGGTCATTTGAAGACCTGAAGTTTAGGACACTCATCTCACCTCAGTCCTTGGGCATCATCATTCTGGAGACCTGCAAAGCCATCGTTAAAGTGCTACAGTACCAGTATTGCAAGGTAAGTAAAAAAACAAACACACCACACATTGGTTTCTTTTGTAAAGAATTTTTTTTTTTTTTTTACTCAACATATAGCAAAAACTAGCCTGCATTTAGTACAATGTGCACTGACCTGCAGACAACTGAAAGTGTGCACTAAACTGTGTGCAATATCCTTTTTTATAACAATTTTACAAAGAACATTATCACCAAATTTTATGAATCCCAATAGGTAGCTGTATGTGATAGGGTGGGTCAGACGCCAGTTTGAACAGGCCAATACACACATGGCACAAGTATACATTGTGGCCCCGGCTTCCAGCGGAATCGGTATGAAATACCACCCCCCTAACCCTAACCCTCCCTTAGGGGTGCCTAACCCTAATCCCCCCTCTAAGTGCCTAAACCTAACCCTCCCCCTTCCCCGCTGCCTAAACCTAAGTCCCCCGAGAGGGTGCCTAACCCTAACCTCCCCCTGGGGGTGCCTAACCCTAACCTTCCCTCCCCCTAGCCTAACCCTAACCTCCTGGGGGGTGCCTAACCCTAAGTCCCCCCCAGGAGCCATAAACCTAAAACCCGCGGCTGTCCACTTCGATCGGGATGCCGGGCACCAGTCTCCCGGCGTCGGTGAAATGAGCAGCGTCTATATCTAGACACCGGGCATTTCACCCTCGCCGGGATATGACAGTCGGGAAGCCGGCTGTGGGTATAATGTCAGCCGGCTTCCCGATTGCATCCCCTTCCAGCAATGTGTACTTGTGCTATTTGCGTAGTGACCTTGTCCAAATGGCGTCATCACCACCCTACTATCCCATGCAGCAAGCACCATATAGAATTCATAAAATTTGGTGATATTAAAAGCAAGAAAAAAAAAAAAAATTAAATATCACCAAATTTTATGAATACCAATAGATAGCCGGCTGTATGTGATAGGGTGGGTCAGACGCCAGTTTGAACAGGCCAATACACACATGGCACAAGTATACATTGTGGCCCCGGCTTCCAGCAATGTGTACTTGTGCCATGTGCGTAGTGACATTGTCCAAATGGCGTCATCACCACCCTATCCCATGCAGCAAGCACCTATTCGAATTCATAAAATTTGGTGATATTAAAAGCAAGAAAAAATGTACATCTCTGTATAACGGGGCGATTCATCCGCTGCATTCAGCAGAGCATTATACAAGGTTGTGTTGGTGCTTGGTGGGGGAGTAATGTCTAACTGGGCAGGGGGGATGGACATACCTATTTGGGGCAGGGAAAAATAGCACTGAGCCTGCTATGTATGTAGAATTGGTGATATTTTAGCTCATACAGCGACTCAAAAGGTCGTAGTTTAACCTTAGAAAATTTCTTTGGATATCTGTATCCATATTTCTCAATGTGCTGTTCACATGAGCTGTGAAATCATCGATTGCATCAGGGGTTTTTTGCAGCAGCCGTTCTGCATTTTGGAAAAAATTGTCCTCACGTTCCATAAGATTCTCCTTTCTCCCTTGTTTTTTTTTTCTTTTTTGGGGGTTGTTGAGAAGAAGATGAGGGTCCAGGTGGAAGTGGAGTTTCCACTTGTATGGTATTCTCCAGCTCACTGTCACCACTGAGCAGACTGAGGTCCGGTGTGGATGCTAAATCAGGGTCTTGGGTGGGAGTCTATATAGGACAAAAAGAAAAAAAATTTATTATAGTCATGTTTTAACCCCTTTTTTACAAATGTTACAGTTTCCTAACACCGTGGAGGGGTGGACCAGCATCGCGGAAGATTTTGAACAACGTTGGAATTTCCCTAACTGCGGAGTAGCCATTGATGGGAAACACATCTACATCAACCCACCTGCCAACACCGGATCATATTACTACAACTACAAAGGATTCTTCAGCATCGTTCTCATGGCAGTGATGAATGCCAACTACGCATTTCTGTTTGTGGATGTCGGCAAGAATGGCCGTGCTTCGGATGGTGGGTCATTCAAAAAGACGGCTTTCTACCAGAGACTCGCCAACAAAACCCTGAACTTGCCTTCACTGGACGAGACAAAGCACGGCCTAAATTACGTTTTCGTCACACACGAGGCTTTTGCATTACATGAACATGTGATGAAGCCATTTGCACAGAGGGGCCTGACCAGAGAGAAAAGGATATACAACTACCGTCTATCCCGGGCACGGCGCATTGTGGAAAATGCGTTTGGAATAATGAGCAACCGCTTCCGCATTTTCCACACCACCATCAATCTACGTGTGGAGAAGATAGACTGGGTCGTGATGGCGTGCTGTGTGCTGCACAACTTTCTGCGAAGAAAATCTTCCCAACAAGGACCAGTCCCAACTAGACCAGAAGATGTAGGACCCCTGGAGGACATTGAACATTTGACATCTGTGTCTGCACCACCAATTACAACAATATCCACCGCACGTGCCAAAGAAGTGAGGGAGGAGTACATGACCTATTTTAATGGACCAGGTGCTGTGCCATGGCAGGAGGACTGTCTGTGAACTACTGACTAAATTGGACATTTGGGATTTAACAACAAAAACATTAAGGATTTCGGTTTAAACTGTGTCACTACTTACCAAGACTTCTGCAGACGGTCTAGGCAATTCTGCAACCTCCTCTCCTCCCTCACGCTCAGCCATCAAGATGATTGATTCCCTTTGAGGCTCTTGATCACTGATGAATTACATCATATGGTAGTACCAGAGCGCAGGAATATACAGTATATATCATCTTATATATATCATCTGTGCCCGCTCCTGATTTTTTGGAGTCATCCACCTTCTTTTTTTCTTTTATGTACACTCTCCTGAGATTTTGAATCTTTTGGCGAACAGTTTTCAGGTCTGCATCAGTAATGTACTTTTTCGAATACTTCAAAAGCACCTCTAGTGCGGCCAACTTGTGCGACTCTTGTGTAACTTCCGAGAACTGATCTTCCGCTGACACTCTTTCGAGTACAGGATTTCAGTGAATCCTGTAATGAATTCACGTTCAGTATCCATGGACATATCTATGAAGAGGGAAAAAAAAGGACATTGAAATATTTGTGTATATAGTTGTTAAATTTAATGTTGTTATGGTTAACATTTTTTTAATGTTTTAATATTTTCTTTTTTATAGGATTTTAAAGGTTTGTTATGGTATTGTAATCGTGTTTTCTTTTTCAGGAATGTCATGTGTTCATTTCTTGGTAATATGGACCTCATTCAGAGCCGGATGCTATTTGCGGTCGTTCGTTCAGAAAATAGGGGTGGCTATTCAAATGAACCGTTCGCTGTTTGCGGTCTGTTCACGCCTTTAGGTCTGAACGAGCGAACAAAACTTGCGGTCGTTTTTTAGAAAAATACGCCCCCTGGCTGCTCGCATCCTACGTCATGTCCGCTATTTATTAGATTAATCGAGCACATCGACCAGCGTATGAACTGCTCGCTATTCTTGTGGTTGGTTTTTCCTCGGAACGAACGAGCAGCCGCTTACGAGCGGCTCTGAATGAGGTCCTATGTTTTTCTTTGTTTGACAGCATGGGTCTTCCACCTTTGGGCCTGTCGGTGTTGTGGAACTACAGATCCCAGGATGCCCTGCCACAATTTTAACATGCTGTTATTTCCCAAGGGTGGGTGGCAGGGCATGCTGGGATCTGTAGTTCCACAACAGCTGCAGACCGAAAGGTAGAAGACCCCAGCTTTAAATGATCTGTGTTTTTAAAAGTAATGCATGGTGATTATTTTGTTAAATACGTGTTTATTTTATTTTTTTGTTATATTACTTAAAATGTATTTATATTTTATCAGTATTGAATTGATTTTTCAACTTATTTATTATTAATATTATATATTATTTCAACATGAATAATCTTCCTGGAATGTATTTGTTTATCTTGATTAAATATTTTTGTCTATTAATTTTTTTAAGAAAAGATTGGTTTTCTAATTAAATATTAGGTGGCCCTGTGACATTGGTTGCAAGTTAGTGGTTAGGTATGGGGCACACATTGGTGGGCAGTGGGAGCTTAATGCATGACCCAGCCACGGCCCGCATTGCTGTAATGAGGCGGGCGGTGGCTGGGTCATGCATTTATTACCTGGGGGCACACATTGGTGGGCAGTGGGAGCTTAATGCATGACCCAGCCACCGCCCACCTCATTACAGCGGGCGGTGGCTGGGTCATGCATTTATTACCTGGGGGCACACATTGGTGGGCAGTGGGGGAGCACACATTGATGGTCAGTGTGGTTGCATTTAAACTGTACAAATACTCACCAAACTTCTGACAAAACAACACTTCAGTGTGCAGGCTCCAGATTGTGCATCTATCATCCTCCATACATGATGCTGCACAAGATGGCGATGGGGCGTGCATAGGAAGCTGTCAATCAAATGACGCATTGTGCGATGAATCGTACGATTTGTCGTGAGGGAAAAAACCCTCACGATCAGCTTCCATCGTGTTCCAGGTTGGCTAATCTGCCCTACAGCATGGCAGATCAGAGGATGCGAGGTACGACGAGCAGGGACGCGCATCGGCATTGGGCTCGTGAGTGGGGACTCACGATTTTCTCATGATTTGGCCATATTTTACATGATCTGTCGTCACGATTCGTTGAAATCGGCCAAATTGGATGAAAAGTCAGTATATGTGTGGGCACCTTCAGGGCCCCTACACACAGAATGATGTGCTAATGATGCAATATCATGAATGATTTCCCTTGAACACTTTCTGACACTCCAGGACACGATATGGTGCTTAAACAGCACATTTTGGCATAAGAACTATCGTGCAAGAGTTAAAGATAGCTGACTGCATACACGGATCAGTGAGATCCGTGTTGCAGGCATCTGTGTTAAAAAAATTATTCAGAGATGCACACACGGATCAGTATGATCGGTGTGTGCATGCATCGGAGTAAAAAAAACAATAAGACACAGATGCATGGACTGATCAGTAAGATCCATCCATGCATCTGTGTTAAAAAAAATTGAAAACAAGTGTAATTTTTTTATTTTTAAATGGCATGTTCCCGCCCCCTCCAACCTAAAGCTCAACCAGCCCCGGGATTTGCACCAGAGGCGGATTTAGAAATCATGGGGCCCTAAGCAAGACATCGAATTAGGGCCCCCCTTACTCAGTGTAGCCCCACCAATTCTAAGGATGGTAGCTATATATGTATATATTTTATCCTTATATTGTGTGCCTCCACCTAGGATATTTTATAAGGGCTATCCTAGGGTTGCCCTAATATATAATTTGTATAATGAAATGTTTTGTTTGGATTCAAATTTTTACACAGTACTTATAAATCGACATTTATACATTCCACTTAAATCAACACCTGTCTCCTTTCTACCTTCACAGCTTCCCGATGAAAGATGTCCGTCAGATACCTTAAGGTAAGTAGTTCTATACACGGTTATTGGTTTTATACATATATTGTCATCATATATCTGGCCTCACAAAGTATACGCATAAATATACAGGTAATATCACAATACAATTCCCATGAACATTCCCTCCCCATGCAATAAATCCGCTACACTGTAATGAAACTATACTGATGGATTTCTGTAAATAACATTCACAGTTAAAATATATAATAGTTAATTCCGTGAAGAGAATAAATGAAGATGAGTCTATATCAAGAGTCCTGTCTCTTCAACTAAAATGTCTTAGTCCTAAAGAGTAGAATCCAGGATTATCCTAGGCAAAAGAATAAGTTTATTGGATGAGCCCCAGATTTATCTAAGTTTATGCATCCTTTTAGGGCTTATATATATGTACGAAAATCCTCTGACTCTGTAACTTACATAAAGATATACATATAAGTCTCTAGAGTGTAGTAGCCAGTGCTTTATCTACTGCAATACTCCTACTCTGGATTCCAAACTTGAGATCAGAATTCACACTGTACTATAGACGGGTAAAGTCTTGCTACAATTGTATCCTTCTTCTATTTGATACTTTTCTCCTGCGTTGGCTATACAGGTGCATATAGCAGTATTATATCCCTTAATTCATAGTGCCTTGCTGACAAGAAAGGGATTCTCTCTGATATATCCCCTGCTGTATACTTATAAATTATGCCAGTCTGCTTTACTAATGATGCTTGTAAGTGTGGTGTGGGGCTTTATAGTACTCACAACCACTCTGGATAGCTGTCAGGGACTGAAAGGGTTACACTGTATCAACTGCTGAGGCGCTGGCTACACTCCGTAGCTCTCAGGCTGTCAGCGTATCTCCAGCTCCTGCTCACACATCAGGGTCCACCTCTCATTCTCTCCACCTCCTGCGTGACCTCAGAACAGGGGATGCCCCTTCCGATGATGCGGCTTCCTGTTGCCGCTTACCACTGGAGCCAAGCCAGAACACACAGCTCTGTCTCCGGCAAACACAAAGGTAATGCCCACTCTGGCTTCAGTGCTGGAGCTCCCTGCCGCTGCCGCTACTAACGCTCACTCCTAAAGTAGCGCCAGAGAGACTCCCAGCATGAGCACTGTTGGGGGAACTGCAGACTGGACTCTGTGCTGCGCCAGCATCCCTATATCCCCCGCAGTACGAGCATCCCTACCGCACCTAACTGCCACTGGTCAGAGCTCATGCCATTTCTGGCACTTTCTAAACTACCACGTGCCGCTGCACTGGCTAGTACCCCAGACCTATATGTTCACAATACGGAAATGTAATTAATTACATACATTTATATTATATACATTCATTTCTCTATAATGATTATAGTATAAACCTATTATTAAACATTCAGATAATTTATATATTAACCCTTGTGTGTGTCCTGTACCACTGGCCTATATTCATGTATTTTTTTTAGCCATGAATTCATATGTCTACATCAGCCAGAAACTAACTCTGGGTCCAGCACTGGTGGAGCCCGGGCCTCATCCCACCTCTGCGGTACAGATCCATTATGGGCAGTGCTGTGTGTCTCCTCCTTACCATGGTATGGCTGTGCAGCTGTACAGAGATACATGCAGAGGATGTCACAGTCCTTGACTGTCTCTTCACTCAGGCAGGCTCCACAGCTTGATTACACAGAATGTGTGGGGCCAGACGCACTGAGCCTGTGCAAAAAATATTATGGAGATAGCCACACTACAGTGTCGGTGAACTAAAGGGTGATGATTGATCATCACCCTTCATATTATCCAGGGATGGAACTTCAACCATGGCTCCTGGAGGCAAGATCCCCCCTCAAACTCTTGCTCTTCCTGCAAGTGTGTGCTACCTACCTGCAGTCTATCCTGTTCCTGAATTCTGTGCTGATGGATCCCTATCGGTATAGAGTGTTGGTCGCTGAAGCTGGGGTCCGGGAGATTAGGAAGAGGGCCCAGCGAAGAAGGACGAGAGCATGCTGGACAAAGGAGTGGCTGCTACAAAGGGATACCCACTCTCACATGTCCCTGCTGATAGAGATCAAGGAGAACAACCCTGACGACTATCTTAACTACCTGCGCATGGATGACGCCACCTTCCAGGAATTGCTGCATCTGGTGACCCCCCACATCCAGAGACAGGACACAAGGTGGCGGAGGGCAATCCCTGCTGAAGAGAGACTGGTGGCTACCCTGAGGTACCTGGCTACAGGAAGGTCATTTGAAGACCTGAAGTTTAGGACACTCATCTCACCTCAGTCCTTGGGCATCATCATTCTGGAGACCTGCAAAGCCATCGTTAAAGTGCTACAGTACCAGTATTGCAAGGTAAGTAAAAAAACAAACACACCACACATTGGTTTCTTTTGTAAAGAATTTTTTTTTTTTTTTTACTCAACATATAGCAAAAACTAGCCTGCATTTAGTACAATGTGCACTGACCTGCAGACAACTGAAAGTGTGCACTAAACTGTGTGCAATATCCTTTTTTATAACAATTTTACAAAGAACATTATCACCAAATTTTATGAATCCCAATAGGTAGCTGTATGTGATAGGGTGGGTCAGACGCCAGTTTGAACAGGCCAATACACACATGGCACAAGTATACATTGTGGCCCCGGCTTCCAGCGGAATCGGTATGAAATACCACCCCCCTAACCCTAACCCTCCCTTAGGGGTGCCTAACCCTAATCCCCCCTCTAAGTGCCTAAACCTAACCCTCCCCCTTCCCCGCTGCCTAAACCTAAGTCCCCCGAGAGGGTGCCTAACCCTAACCTCCCCCTGGGGGTGCCTAACCCTAACCTTCCCTCCCCCTAGCCTAACCCTAACCTCCTGGGGGGTGCCTAACCCTAAGTCCCCCCCAGGAGCCATAAACCTAAAACCCGCGGCTGTCCACTTCGATCGGGATGCCGGGCACCAGTCTCCCGGCGTCGGTGAAATGAGCAGCGTCTATATCTAGACACCGGGCATTTCACCCTCGCCGGGATATGACAGTCGGGAAGCCGGCTGTGGGTATAATGTCAGCCGGCTTCCCGATTGCATCCCCTTCCAGCAATGTGTACTTGTGCTATTTGCGTAGTGACCTTGTCCAAATGGCGTCATCACCACCCTACTATCCCATGCAGCAAGCACCATATAGAATTCATAAAATTTGGTGATATTAAAAGCAAGAAAAAAAAAAAAAATTAAATATCACCAAATTTTATGAATACCAATAGATAGCCGGCTGTATGTGATAGGGTGGGTCAGACGCCAGTTTGAACAGGCCAATACACACATGGCACAAGTATACATTGTGGCCCCGGCTTCCAGCAATGTGTACTTGTGCCATGTGCGTAGTGACATTGTCCAAATGGCGTCATCACCACCCTATCCCATGCAGCAAGCACCTATTCGAATTCATAAAATTTGGTGATATTAAAAGCAAGAAAAAATGTACATCTCTGTATAACGGGGCGATTCATCCGCTGCATTCAGCAGAGCATTATACAAGGTTGTGTTGGTGCTTGGTGGGGGAGTAATGTCTAACTGGGCAGGGGGGATGGACATACCTATTTGGGGCAGGGAAAAATAGCACTGAGCCTGCTATGTATGTAGAATTGGTGATATTTTAGCTCATACAGCGACTCAAAAGGTCGTAGTTTAACCTTAGAAAATTTCTTTGGATATCTGTATCCATATTTCTCAATGTGCTGTTCACATGAGCTGTGAAATCATCGATTGCATCAGGGGTTTTTTGCAGCAGCCGTTCTGCATTTTGGAAAAAATTGTCCTCACGTTCCATAAGATTCTCCTTTCTCCCTTGTTTTTTTTTTCTTTTTTGGGGGTTGTTGAGAAGAAGATGAGGGTCCAGGTGGAAGTGGAGTTTCCACTTGTATGGTATTCTCCAGCTCACTGTCACCACTGAGCAGACTGAGGTCCGGTGTGGATGCTAAATCAGGGTCTTGGGTGGGAGTCTATATAGGACAAAAAGAAAAAAAATATATTATAGTCATGTTTTAACCCCTTTTTTACAAATGTTACAGTTTCCTAACACCGTGGAGGGGTGGACCAGCATCGCGGAAGATTTTGAACAACGTTGGAATTTCCCTAACTGCGGAGTAGCCATTGATGGGAAACACATCTACATCAACCCACCTGCCAACACCGGATCATATTACTACAACTACAAAGGATTCTTCAGCATCGTTCTCATGGCAGTGATGAATGCCAACTACGCATTTCTGTTTGTGGATGTCGGCAAGAATGGCCGTGCTTCGGATGGTGGGTCATTCAAAAAGACGGCTTTCTACCAGAGACTCGCCAACAAAACCCTGAACTTGCCTTCACTGGACGAGACAAAGCACGGCCTAAATTACGTTTTCGTCACACACGAGGCTTTTGCATTACATGAACATGTGATGAAGCCATTTGCACAGAGGGGCCTGACCAGAGAGAAAAGGATATACAACTACCGTCTATCCCGGGCACGGCGCATTGTGGAAAATGCGTTTGGAATAATGAGCAACCGCTTCCGCATTTTCCACACCACCATCAATCTACGTGTGGAGAAGATAGACTGGGTCGTGATGGCGTGCTGTGTGCTGCACAACTTTCTGCGAAGAAAATCTTCCCAACAAGGACCAGTCCCAACTAGACCAGAAGATGTAGGACCCCTGGAGGACATTGAACATTTGACATCTGTGTCTGCACCACCAATTACAACAATATCCACCGCACGTGCCAAAGAAGTGAGGGAGGAGTACATGACCTATTTTAATGGACCAGGTGCTGTGCCATGGCAGGAGGACTGTCTGTGAACTACTGACTAAATTGGACATTTGGGATTTAACAACAAAAACATTAAGGATTTCGGTTTAAACTGTGTCACTACTTACCAAGACTTCTGCAGACGGTCTAGGCAATTCTGCAACCTCCTCTCCTCCCTCACGCTCAGCCATCAAGATGATTGATTCCCTTTGAGGCTCTTGATCACTGATGAATTACATCATATGGTAGTACCAGAGCGCAGGAATATACAGTATATATCATCTTATATATATCATCTGTGCCCGCTCCTGATTTTTTGGAGTCATCCACCTTCTTTTTTTCTTTTATGTACACTCTCCTGAGATTTTGAATCTTTTGGCGAACAGTTTTCAGGTCTGCATCAGTAATGTACTTTTTCGAATACTTCAAAAGCACCTCTAGTGCGGCCAACTTGTGCGACTCTTGTGTAACTTCCGAGAACTGATCTTCCGCTGACACTCTTTCGAGTACAGGATTTCAGTGAATCCTGTAATGAATTCACGTTCAGTATCCATGGACATATCTATGAAGAGGGAAAAAAAAGGACATTGAAATATTTGTGTATATAGTTGTTAAATTTAATGTTGTTATGGTTAACATTTTTTTAATGTTTTAATATTTTCTTTTTTATAGGATTTTAAAGGTTTGTTATGGTATTGTAATCGTGTTTTCTTTTTCAGGAATGTCATGTGTTCATTTCTTGGTAATATGGACCTCATTCAGAGCCGGATGCTATTTGCGGTCGTTCGTTCAGAAAATAGGGGTGGCTATTCAAATGAACCGTTCGCTGTTTGCGGTCTGTTCACGCCTTTAGGTCTGAACGAGCGAACAAAACTTGCGGTCGTTTTTTAGAAAAATACGCCCCCTGGCTGCTCGCATCCTACGTCATGTCCGCTATTTATTAGATTAATCGAGCACATCGACCAGCGTATGAACTGCTCGCTATTCTTGTGGTTGGTTTTTCCTCGGAACGAACGAGCAGCCGCTTACGAGCGGCTCTGAATGAGGTCCTATGTTTTTCTTTGTTTGACAGCATGGGTCTTCCACCTTTGGGCCTGTCGGTGTTGTGGAACTACAGATCCCAGGATGCCCTGCCACAATTTTAACATGCTGTTATTTCCCAAGGGTGGGTGGCAGGGCATGCTGGGATCTGTAGTTCCACAACAGCTGCAGACCGAAAGGTAGAAGACCCCAGCTTTAAATGATCTGTGTTTTTAAAAGTAATGCATGGTGATTATTTTGTTAAATACGTGTTTATTTTATTTTTTTGTTATATTACTTAAAATGTATTTATATTTTATCAGTATTGAATTGATTTTTCAACTTATTTATTATTAATATTATATATTATTTCAACATGAATAATCTTCCTGGAATGTATTTGTTTATCTTGATTAAATATTTTTGTCTATTAATTTTTTTAAGAAAAGATTGGTTTTCTAATTAAATATTAGGTGGCCCTGTGACATTGGTTGCAAGTTAGTGGTTAGGTATGGGGCACACATTGGTGGGCAGTGGGAGCTTAATGCATGACCCAGCCACGGCCCGCATTGCTGTAATGAGGCGGGCGGTGGCTGGGTCATGCATTTATTACCTGGGGGCACACATTGGTGGGCAGTGGGAGCTTAATGCATGACCCAGCCACCGCCCACCTCATTACAGCGGGCGGTGGCTGGGTCATGCATTTATTACCTGGGGGCACACATTGGTGGGCAGTGGGGGAGCACACATTGATGGTCAGTGTGGTTGCATTTAAACTGTACAAATACTCACCAAACTTCTGACAAAACAACACTTCAGTGTGCAGGCTCCAGATTGTGCATCTATCATCCTCCATACATGATGCTGCACAAGATGGCGATGGGGCGTGCATAGGAAGCTGTCAATCAAATGACGCATTGTGCGATGAATCGTACGATTTGTCGTGAGGGAAAAAACCCTCACGATCAGCTTCCATCGTGTTCCAGGTTGGCTAATCTGCCCTACAGCATGGCAGATCAGAGGATGCGAGGTACGACGAGCAGGGACGCGCATCGGCATTGGGCTCGTGAGTGGGGACTCACGATTTTCTCATGATTTGGCCATATTTTACATGATCTGTCGTCACGATTCGTTGAAATCGGCCAAATTGGATGAAAAGTCAGTATATGTGTGGGCACCTTCAGGGCCCCTACACACAGAATGATGTGCTAATGATGCAATATCATGAATGATTTCCCTTGAACACTTTCTGACACTCCAGGACACGATATGGTGCTTAAACAGCACATTTTGGCATAAGAACTATCGTGCAAGAGTTAAAGATAGCTGACTGCATACACGGATCAGTGAGATCCGTGTTGCAGGCATCTGTGTTAAAAAAATTATTCAGAGATGCACACACGGATCAGTATGATCGGTGTGTGCATGCATCGGAGTAAAAAAAACAATAAGACACAGATGCATGGACTGATCAGTAAGATCCATCCATGCATCTGTGTTAAAAAAAATTGAAAACAAGTGTAATTTTTTTATTTTTAAATGGCATGTTCCCGCCCCCTCCAACCTAAAGCTCAACCAGCCCCGGGATTTGCACCAGAGGCGGATTTAGAAATCATGGGGCCCTAAGCAAGACATCGAATTAGGGCCCCCCTTACTCAGTGTAGCCCCACCAATTCTAAGGATGGTAGCTATATATGTATATATTTTATCCTTATATTGTGTGCCTCCACCTAGGATATTTTATAAGGGCTATCCTAGGGTTGCCCTAATATATAATTTGTATAATGAAATGTTTTGTTTGGATTCAAATTTTTACACAGTACTTATAAATCGACATTTATACATTCCACTTAAATCAACACCTGTCTCCTTTCTACCTTCACAGCTTCCCGATGAAAGATGTCCGTCAGATACCTTAAGGTAAGTAGTTCTATACACGGTTATTGGTTTTATACATATATTGTCATCATATATCTGGCCTCACAAAGTATACGCATAAATATACAGGTAATATCACAATACAATTCCCATGAACATTCCCTCCCCATGCAATAAATCCGCTACACTGTAATGAAACTATACTGATGGATTTCTGTAAATAACATTCACAGTTAAAATATATAATAGTTAATTCCGTGAAGAGAATAAATGAAGATGAGTCTATATCAAGAGTCCTGTCTCTTCAACTAAAATGTCTTAGTCCTAAAGAGTAGAATCCAGGATTATCCTAGGCAAAAGAATAAGTTTATTGGATGAGCCCCAGATTTATCTAAGTTTATGCATCCTTTTAGGGCTTATATATATGTACGAAAATCCTCTGACTCTGTAACTTACATAAAGATATACATATAAGTCTCTAGAGTGTAGTAGCCAGTGCTTTATCTACTGCAATACTCCTACTCTGGATTCCAAACTTGAGATCAGAATTCACACTGTACTATAGACGGGTAAAGTCTTGCTACAATTGTATCCTTCTTCTATTTGATACTTTTCTCCTGCGTTGGCTATACAGGTGCATATAGCAGTATTATATCCCTTAATTCATAGTGCCTTGCTGACAAGAAAGGGATTCTCTCTGATATATCCCCTGCTGTATACTTATAAATTATGCCAGTCTGCTTTACTAATGATGCTTGTAAGTGTGGTGTGGGGCTTTATAGTACTCACAACCACTCTGGATAGCTGTCAGGGACTGAAAGGGTTACACTGTATCAACTGCTGAGGCGCTGGCTACACTCCGTAGCTCTCAGGCTGTCAGCGTATCTCCAGCTCCTGCTCACACATCAGGGTCCACCTCTCATTCTCTCCACCTCCTGCGTGACCTCAGAACAGGGGATGCCCCTTCCGATGATGCGGCTTCCTGTTGCCGCTTACCACTGGAGCCAAGCCAGAACACACAGCTCTGTCTCCGGCAAACACAAAGGTAATGCCCACTCTGGCTTCAGTGCTGGAGCTCCCTGCCGCTGCCGCTACTAACGCTCACTCCTAAAGTAGCGCCAGAGAGACTCCCAGCATGAGCACTGTTGGGGGAACTGCAGACTGGACTCTGTGCTGCGCCAGCATCCCTATATCCCCCGCAGTACGAGCATCCCTACCGCACCTAACTGCCACTGGTCAGAGCTCATGCCATTTCTGGCACTTTCTAAACTACCACGTGCCGCTGCACTGGCTAGTACCCCAGACCTATATGTTCACAATACGGAAATGTAATTAATTACATACATTTATATTATATACATTCATTTCTCTATAATGATTATAGTATAAACCTATTATTAAACATTCAGATAATTTATATATTAACCCTTGTGTGTGTCCTGTACCACTGGCCTATATTCATGTATTTTTTTTAGCCATGAATTCATATGTCTACATCAGCCAGAAACTAACTCTGGGTCCAGCACTGGTGGAGCCCGGGCCTCATCCCACCTCTGCGGTACAGATCCATTATGGGCAGTGCTGTGTGTCTCCTCCTTACCATGGTATGGCTGTGCAGCTGTACAGAGATACATGCAGAGGATGTCACAGTCCTTGACTGTCTCTTCACTCAGGCAGGCTCCACAGCTTGATTACACAGAATGTGTGGGGCCAGACGCACTGAGCCTGTGCAAAAAATATTATGGAGATAGCCACACTACAGTGTCGGTGAACTAAAGGGTGATGATTGATCATCACCCTTCATATTATCCAGGGATGGAACTTCAACCATGGCTCCTGGAGGCAAGATCCCCCCTCAAACTCTTGCTCTTCCTGCAAGTGTGTGCTACCTACC
This sequence comes from Taudactylus pleione, assembly GCA_031769625.1. Classification (NCBI taxonomy): domain Eukaryota; kingdom Metazoa; phylum Chordata; class Amphibia; order Anura; family Myobatrachidae; genus Taudactylus; species Taudactylus pleione. The sequence goes on along the minus strand of JAUIMM010000243.1, from coordinate 3,807,079 downwards.
TGCAGTCTATCCTGTTCCTGAATTCTGTGCTGATGGATCCCTATCGGTATAGAGTGTTGGTCGCTGAAGCTGGGGTCCGGGAGATTAGGAAGAGGGCCCAGCGAAGAAGGACGAGAGCATGCTGGACCAAGGAGTGGCTGCTACAAAGGGATACCCACTCTCACATGTCCCTGCTGATAGAGATCAAGGAGAACAACCCTGACGACTATCTTAACTACCTGCGCATGGATGACGCCACCTTCCAGGAATTGCTGCATCTGGTGACCCCCCACATCCAGAGACAGGACACAAGGTGGCGGAGGGCAATCCCTGCTGAAGAGAGACTGGTGGCTACCCTGAGGTACCTGGCTACAGGAAGGTCATTTGAAGACCTGAAGTTTAGGACACTCATCTCACCTCAGTCCTTGGGCATCATCATTCTGGAGACCTGCAAAGCCATCGTTAAAGTGCTACAGTACCAGTATTGCAAGGTAAGTAAAAAAACAAACACACCACACATTGGTTTCTTTTGTAAAGAATTTTTTTTTTTTTTTTTCTCAACATATAGCAAAAACTAGCCTGCATTTAGTACAATGTGCACTGACCTGCAGACAACTGAAAGTGTGCACTAAACTGTGTGCAATATCCTTTTTTATAACAATTTTACAAAGAACATTATCACCAAATTTTATGAATCCCAATAGGTAGCTGTATGTGATAGGGTGGGTCAGACGCCAGTTTGAAAAGGCCAATACACACATGGCACAAGTATACATTGTGGCCCCGGCTTCCAGCAATGTGTACTTGTGCCATGTGCGTAGTGACATTGTCCAAATGGCGTCATCACCACCCTATCCCATGCAGCAAGCACCTATTCGAATTCATAAAATTTGGTGATATTAAAAGCAAGAAAAAATGTACATCTCTGTATAACGGGGCGATTCATCCGCTGCATTCAGCAGAGCATTATACAAGGTTGTGTTGGTGCTTGGGGTGCTTGGTGGGGGAGTAATGTCTAACTGGGCAGGGGGGGATGGACATACCTATTTGGGGCAGGGAAAAATAGCATTGGGTCTGCTATGTATGTAGAATTGGTGATATTTTTGCTCATACAGCGACTCAAAAGGTCGTAGTTTAACCTTAGAAAATTTCTTTGGATATCTGTATCCATATTTCTCAATGTGCTGTTCACATGAGCTGTGAAATCATCGATTGCATCAGGGGTTTTTTGCAGCAGCCGTTCTGCATTTTGGAAAAAATTGTCCTCACGTTCCATAAGATTCTCCTTTCTCCCTTGTTTTTTTTTTCTTTTTTTGGGGTTGTTGAGAAGAAGATGAGGGTCCAGGTGGAAGTGGAGTTTCCACTTATATGGTATTCTCCAGCTCACTGTCACCACTGAGCAGACTGAGGTCCGGTGTGGATGCTAAATCAGGGTCTTGGGTGGGAGTCTATATAGGACAAAAAGAAAAAAAAATATTATAGTCATGTTTTAACCCCTTTTTTACAAATGTTACAGTTTCCTAACACCGTGGAGGGGTGGACCAGCATCGCGGAAGATTTTGAACAACGTTGGAATTTCCCTAACTGCGGAGTAGCCATTGATGGGAAACACATCTACATCAACCCACCTGCCAACACCGGATCATATTACTACAACTACAAAGGATTCTTCAGCATCGTTCTCATGGCAGTGGTGAATGCCAACTACGCATTTCTGTTTGTGGATGTCGGCAAGAATGGCTGTGCTTCAGATGGTGGGTCCTTCAAAAAGACGGCTTTCTACCAGAGACTCGCCAACAAAACCCTGAACTTGCCCTCACTGGACCAGACAAAGCACGGCCTAAATTTTGTTTTCGTCACAGACGAGGCTTTTGCATTACATGAACATGTGATGAAGCTATTTGCACAGAGGGGCCTGACCAGAGAGAAGAGGATCTACAACTACCGTCTATCATGTGCACTGTGAATTGTGGAAAATGCTTTTGGAATATTGAGCAACCGCTTCCGCATTTTTCACACCACCATCAATCTACGTGTGGAGAAGATAGACTGGGTCGTGATGGCATGCTGTGTGCTGCACAACTTTCTGCAAAGAAAATCTACCCAACGAGGACCAGTTCCAGCTAGAGCAGAAGATGTAGGACCCCTGGAGGACATTGAACATTTGACATCTGTGTCTGCACCACCAATTACAACAATATCCACCGCACGTGCCAAAGAAGTGAGGGAGGAGTACATGACCTATTTTAATGGACCAGGTGCTGTGCCATGTCAGGAGGACTGTCTGTGAACTACTGACTAAATTGGACATTTGGGATTTAACAATAAAAACATTAAGGATTTCGGTTTAAACTGTGTCACTACTTACCAAGACTTCTGCAGACGGTCTAGGCAATTCTGCAACCTCCTCTTCTCCCTCACGCTCAGCCATCAAGATGATTGATTCCCTTTGAGGCTCTTGATCACTGATGAATGACATCATATAGTAGTACCAGAGCGCAGGAATATACAGTATATATCATCTTATATATATATTCTGTGCCCGCTCCTGATTTTTTGGAGTCATCCACCTTCTTTTTTTCTTTTATGTACACTCTCCTGAGATTTTGAATCTTTTGGCGAACAGTTTTCAGGTCTGCATCAGTAATGTACTTTTTCGAATACTTTAAAAGCACCTCTAGTGCGGCCAACTTGTGCGACTCTTGTGTAACTTCCGAGAACTGATCTTCCGCTGACACTCTTTCGAGTACAGGATTTCAGTGAATCCTGTAATGAATTCACGTTCAGTATCCATGGACATATCTATGAAGAGGGAAAAAAAAAGGACATTGAAATATTTGTGTATATAGTTGTTAAATTTAATGTTGTTATGGTTAACATTTTTTTAATGTTTTAATATTTTCTTTTTTATAGGATTTTAAAGGTTTGTTATGGTATTGTAATCGTGTTTTCTTTTTCAGGAATGTCATGTGTTCATTTCTTGGTAATATGGACCTCATTCAGAGCCGGATGCTATTTGCGGTCGTTCGTTCAGAAAAAAGGGGTGGCTATTCAAATGAACAGTTCGCTCTTTGCGGTCTGTTCACGCCTCTCTATGTCTGAACGAGCGAACAAAACTTGCGGTCGTTTTTTGGATAACTACGCCCCCTAGCCGCTCGCATCCTAAGTCATGTGCGCTATTTATTAGATTAATCGAGTACATCGACCAGCGTATGAACTGCTCGCTATTCTTGTGGTTGGTTTTTCCTCGGAACGAACGAGCGGCTCTGAATGAGGTCCTATGTTTTTCTTTGTTTGACAGCATGGGTCTTCCACCTTTGGGCCTGTCGGTGTTGTGGAACTACAGATCCCAGGATGCCCTGCCACAATTTTAACATGCTGTTATTTCCCAAGGGTGGGTGGCAGGACATGCTGGGATCTGTAGTTCCACAACAGCTGCAGACCGAAAGGTAGAAGACCCCAGCTTTAAATGATCTGTGTTTTTAAAAGTAATGCATGGTGATTATTTTGTTAAATACGTGTTTATTTAATTTTTTTGTTATATTACTTAAAATGTATTTATATTTTATCAGTATTGAATTGATTTTTCAACTTATTTATTATTAATATTATATATTATTTCATCATGAATAATCTTCCTGGAATGTATTTGTTTATCTTGATTAAATATTTTTGTCTATTAATTTTTTTAAGAAAAGATTGGTTTTCTAATTAAATATTAGGTGGCCCCGTGACATTGGTTGCAAGTTAGTGGTTAGGTATGGGGCACACATTGGTGGGCAGTGGGACCTTAATGCATGACCCAGCCACGGCCCGCATTGCTGTAATGAGGCGGGCGGTGGCTGGGTCATGCATTTATTACCTGGGGGCACACATTGGTGGGCAGTGGGAGCTTAATGCATGACCCAGCCACCGCCCACCTCATTACAGCGGGCGGTGGCTGGGTCATGCATTTATTACCTGGGGGCACACATTGGTGGGCAGTGGGGGAGCACACATTGATGGTCAGTGTGGTTGCATTTAAACTGTACAAATACTCACCAAACTTCTGACAAAACAACACTTCAGTGTGCAGGCTCCAGATTGTGCGTCTATCATCCTCCATACATGATGCTGCACAAGATGGCGATGGGGCGTGCATAGGAAGCTGTCCATCAAATTACGCATTGTGCGATGAATCGTACGATTTGTCGTGAGGGAAAAAACCCTCACGATCAGCTTCCATCGTGTTCCAGGTTGGCTAATCTGCCCTACAGCATGGCAGATCAGAGGATGCGAGGTACGACGAGCAGGGATGCGCATCGGCATTGTGCTCGTGAGTGGGGACTCACGATTTTCTCATGATTTGGCCATATTTTACATGATCTGTCGTCACGATTCGTTGAAATCGGCCAAATTGGATGAAAAGTCAGTATATGTGTGGGCACCTTCAGGGCCCCTACACACAGAATGATGTGCTCACGATGCAATATCATGAATGATTTCCCTTGAACACTTTCTGACACTCCAGGACACGATATGGTGCTTAAACAACACATTTTGGCATAAGAACTATCGTGCAAGATTTAAAGATAGCTGACTGCATACACGGATCAGTGAGATCCGTGTTGCAGGCATCTGTGTTAAAAAAATTATTCAGAGATGCACACACGGATCAGTATGATCGGTGTGTGCATGCATCGGAGTAAAAAAAACAATAAGACACAGATGCATGGACTGATCAGTAAGATCCATCCATGCATCTGTGTTAAAAAAAATTGAAAACAAGTGTAATTTTTTTATTTTTAAATGGCATGTTCCCGCCCCCTCCAACCTAAAGCTCAACCAGCCCCGGGATTTGCAGCAGAGGCGGATTTAGAAATCATGGGGCCCTAAGCAAGACATCGAATTAGGGCCCCCCTTACTCAGTGTAGCCCCACCAATTCTAAGGATGGTAGCTATATATGTATATATTTTATCCTTATATTGTGTGCCTCCACCTAGGATATTTTATAAGGGCTATCCTAGGGTTGCCCTAATATATAATTTGTATAATGAAATGTTTTGTTTGGATTCAAATATTTACACAGTACTTATAAATCGACATTTATACATTGCACTTAAATCAACACCTGTCTCCTTTCTACCTTCACAGCTTCCCGATGAAAGATGTCCGTCAGATACCTTAAGGTAAGTAGTTCTATACACGGTTATTGGTTTTATACATATATTGTCATCATATATCAGGCCTCACAAAGCATACGCATAAATATACAGGTATTATCACAATACAATTCCAATGAACATTCCCTCCCCATGCAATAAATCCGCTACACTGTAATGAAACTATACTGATGGATTTCTGTAAATAACATTCAGAGTTAAAAAATATAATAGTTAATTCCGTGAAGAGAATAAATGAAGATGAGTCTATATCAAGAGTCCTGTCTCTTCAACTAAAATGTCTTAGTCCTAAAGAGTAGAATCCAGGATTATCCTAGGCAAAAGAATAAGTTTATTGGATGAGCCCCAGATTTATCTAAGTTTATGCATCCTTTTAGGGCTTATATATATGTACGAAAATCCTCTGACTCTGTAACTTACATAAAGATATACATATAAGTCTCTAGAGTGTAGTAGCCAGTGCTTTATCTACTGCAATACTCCTACTCTGGATTCCAAACTTGAGATCAGAATTCACACTGTACTATAGACGGGTAAAGTCTTGCTACAATTGTATCCTTCTTCTATTTGATACTTTTCTCCTGCGTTGGCTATACAGGTGCATATAGCAGTATTATATCCCTTAATTCATAGTGCCTTGCTGACAAGAAAGGGATTCTCTCTGATATATCCCCTGCTGTATACTTATAAATTATGCCAGTCTGCTTTACTAATGATGCTTGTAAGTGTGGTGTGGGGCTTTATAGTACTCACAACCACTCTGGATAGCTGTCAGGGACTGAAAGGGTTACACTGTATCAACTGCTGAGGCGCTGGCTACACTCCGTAGCTCTCAGGCTGTCAGCGTATCTCCAGCTCCTGCTCACACATCAGGGTCCGCCTCTCCTTCTTTCCGCCTCCTGCGTGACCTCATATCAGGGGATGATGATGATGCGGCTTCCTGTTGCCGCTTACCACTGGAGCCAAGCCAGAACACACAGCTCTGTCTCCGGCAAACACAAAGGTAATGCCCACTCTGGCTTCAGTGCTGGAGCTCCCGGCTGCTGCCGCTACTAGCGCTCACTCCTAAAGTAGCGCCAGAGAGACTCCCAGCATGAGCACTGTTGGGGGAACTGCAGACTGGACTCTGTGCTGCGCCAGCACCCCTATATATCCCCCGCAGCACGAGCATCCCTACCGCACCTAACTGCCACTGGTCAGAGCTCATGCCATTTCTGGCACTTTCTAAACTACCACGTGCCGCTGCACTGGCTAGTACCCCAGACCTATATGTTCACAATACGGAAATGTAATTACATACATTTATATTATTTACATTCATTTCTCTATAATGATTATAGTATAAACCTATTATTAAACATTCAGGTCATTTATATATTAACCCTTGTGTGTGTCCTGTACCACTGGCCTATATTCATGTATTTTTTTTAGCCATGAATTCATATGTCTACATCAGCCAGAAACTAACTCTGGGTCCAGCACTGGTGGAGCCCGGGCCTCATCCCACCTCTGCGGTACAGATCCATTATGGGCAGTGCTGTGTGTCTCCTCCTTACCATGGTATGGCTGTGCAGCTGTACAGAGATACATGCAGAGGATGTCACAGTCCTTGACTGTCTCTTCACTCAGGCAGGCTCCACAGCTTGATTACATGGGGGGCCAGACGCACTGAGCCTGTGCAAAAAATATTATGGAGATAGCCACACTACAGTGTCAGTGAACTAAAGGGTGATGATTGATCATCACCCTTCATATTATCCAGGGATGGAACTTCAACCATGGCTCCTGGAGGCAAGATCCCCCCTCAAACCCCTCCCCCTATCACCATTGGTGACATGATTTTTCAAACCTGGCAACAAGATCCCTCACACTCAAAAATATATGTGTTAATCCTGTTTACAAAATAATGTTGTTACCATAATGCTTCTATACCAGTACACAGACTAGTGTAACTGTCAAACCAATTACAGTTTACAAATACAGGTTGAGTCTCCCATATCAAAATGCTTGGGACCAGTGGTATTTTGGATATCGGAATATTCCGTATTTTGGAATATTTGCATAAAATGATGAAATATCTTGGGAATGGTACCCAAATCTAACCACAGAATGCATTTATGTTTCATATACACCTTATACATGCAGCCTGAAGGTCATTTTATAATATATTTTCAATAATTTTGTGCATCAAAAAACGTTTGTGTACATACATGAAATTAATTTATGTTTCATATACACCTTATACACACAGCTTGGTGGTTATTTTATACAATATTGTTAATAATTTGTGCTTTAAACAATGTTGTGTACATTGAACCATCAGAAAGCAAAGGTTTCACTTTCTCAGTCATGCAAAAATGTTTCCGTATTTCGGAATATTCCGTATTTCGGAATATTTGGATATGGGAGACTCAACCTGTACCAGTTAAAATATTTTTGTATGGTTACACTTCAGTAAAGATAAAGACAGCTTACTGTACCTCATTTTAAAACCCTATGCATACCTGACAACTTTGCTGTGACTGTGCATGGAAGACCTCGATAAGGGGGCGGAGCCTCAGGAAAGGGGGCGGAGGGAATGGGTTATGCTTAGGGAGCCGTGTGAGCACTGAAGGGGGCACGGACACTGGCTGGGCATAGCACAGTCACAGTGCAGCCTGCCCTGCTGTATATACTGTAGTACTGTATAGCCAGAACTGATTAGGCAGTAAGCACTCTCTTGTTTACAGCCCTGCCATCAGCAATGTGTGGGTAGTCTTTGCAGCCAGAGCCGTAACTAGACATTTTGGTGCCCTGTGCCAGAGAGAGCATCGGTGCCCCCCTACACACACAATTTTTTTAAATAGAGCCATTAAGAGGGTGTGGCACTCCCATTTTCCTTTATGTAAGCCCTACCCTATATGGAACCACACATCAGGACTATTGTTGAATAGAAATTATAATTTCTACCCATTAGGTAAATTATCAGTTGCCACAGGTTAAACTTGAATTTGATGGACCTAAATTTTTTTTTTAAAAGATTTCCGCCTAATTAAATTTACCTAATATTTTACACAATGCGCTGAGAAACACAAAAAAGATCAGCAATTCCATTAGAATTGCAAACAAACATATTAAGCATCAGCTGTGCCTAACAATGTCACAACAAGACGCATATGCTGCCATGACACCCATAATATAAGACAAAGGTCGTGGATAGATCCCCTTATGTAGATGTACCCTAACGTTATCAGTTACTGTCCAACGTGACGTCATTCCCTACTATCCACGTGGACATAGACGGGAAATAGAAACCAGCCCGAAGCGTGGCGAGCGGACAAGTTTTTTCTTGTGGAGGCCTTTATGGGCAACTGCACTTCCGCCTCACTCCACGTAGTGGCGTAACTTCATCCAGGTTGCCCGGAGGCCAGATAAATGTTTGTGCCCCTTCCCCCCATTTAAATCCAGGTGCATCAAATCTACCGTACAGACACTATCTTGCTTGAATTGTGAATATGGATGGAGTGCTCCCGCTTCCTCTCCCCCAGCACTTACCCCACCCCCAAAGAGCTTGCAGTGGCAGTGCACACTTACTATGTTTTTCAGACACTGCTGCTCCCCAGCAGAGACAGCCGTCGGCGCTGCGCTGACTCCCAGTCCCGTCCACTCCAGTCCCGAGTGACATCAGCCGCATCCACGCAGCATGTATATACACCGTCCATGACCCGGCCCGACCGCACTGTCTCCTGGCTCCACACTCGGACAGGCTCAGGGTCGCAGTCACATGGTATGCGACGTCCGCGACCCAGAGCATGCAGTCAGGTGGTCACAGAGGAGGAGCGCCGATTAGCATTAGAGCTCAGCGGCTCCTCTTTCTGTAACAGCTACACAGAGCGGCAGCGACGGACAATAGAACAGGTAGGAGGACAATGAATGGAACGGGGGACAATGGAGGAGGAGGTGCCCCCTTCTATAGTGAAATCCCACAGCAGAGCCGTCATTCGGGAAGTACTGTCCTTAGAAGACGGTACTGTGTTCAGTGGTCCATGTATTTTCGGGTTTTTTTTGCCAAGCCCGGGGACGCTACATGGACAGAAGAGCACGTGATCCACGCATGGATTTTTTATTACAGGTACCCTACGGATTCCTTCTGGTCAAGTGGGTGTGATGGGCTTCAGGGATACTGAGTATGTGAGGTAGTGTGTGTGCATGTGTGTGTGAATGTATGTTTTAATAAACTTTTACTTTCAACTGTGTGTGTGTGTCTTGTGTTTATTTTAATATTTATTTTGCTGTGGAACTACAGGTACCAGCAGGCCCATAATGCCCCGCATGCTGGTATTTGTGGTCCTCCAAGTACCAGCATGCAGGTGAGGCTTCCTGGGACCTGTAGTTCTACAGCAGAAGACAATATTTTTACTATTATCAAATGCACCACACTACATAATCAACCCCGCACCCACAGTTCAGCCTAAGCCTGGGGTGCCCTGGAGAGGGGGACCCCTTTATTTGGGGGGATCCCCAGCTCCCTAGGGATCCTCGGCCTGGGCTGAGTAATGGTCAGGGGTAATGCTTTGGCCGGGGGACCTGGTGAAAGGGCTCCCCTGGCTGTGGCATTACCCCCTCCCACTAGAAAGGGTCCGGTGCTGGTTCTGGTAAATACAGGGGAACCCTACTAATTTTTTTTCCCTCTATTTTCAGAACCAGTACTGGCTCAGAGCCCAGTGCTGGTGGTGCTTAATACATGGGACCCCTATATTGTTTGTCCCCTGTATTTTCACAACCAGGACTGGTTCTGAATAGCCCAGTGCTGGTTGTGCTTAATACAGGGGACCCATACATAGTTTGTCCCCTGTATTTAGCACTACCAGTACTGGGTCTCCAAAGCCCGGGGGCTGGTTGTTCTTTTGTTCTTTTTTTACACAGGTTTTTTTTTCTTTAAATACAGAAGCACAGACGGATCTCTTTGATCCATCCGTGCTTCTGTGTTTATTTATACACAGATGCAGGCATCACGAATCTCCCAGGATCTGAGCCTGCATCTGTCCGCACGATAAATCTTGTGTTATTCTAAAAATGGGTCTGAGGTGCCATTTTTAAATGGGCACAGCTCGGATCCAGGCCTGCCACCAATGCAGCACCATCACCGACATCTCCCGCAGCCTGCACTGCCACCGGGGCCCGCACTGCCGATGGGTCCCGCAGCCCACACCGCGACAGGTCCCGCACCGCTGCTAACGCCCGCTGTGCCCCCATCCCCACGTCCCAGCCACAGCTAACGCCCGCTACCTCTCCCGGTTCCCGGTCCCAAGCTAATGCCTGCTTCCTTCCCCCGGGTCCCATTACCACCTACAAAGGATAGCCATCTTGTTGCACCAAGGTGAAGCCGCAGTGAGTACACCCCCCTGCTGGAGGCACCTACTGAGGCTGCGCAACAAGTTGAAGCTCCCTATCTATATAAAGAGGTATTTTGTGAGACAACAGTCTAAAAAATTTAACTTTCTCAATTACCTGAACCCCAAAAGCACCTATCCTGGAACAAAAGCTACCTAATAAAACAAACTCCAAGTCTAAATTCGCCCTGTACCCTGACTTTTACCTTCCCAGAAATCTCCCATAGATAACAGCAGAAAAGTGGCCCAATTGAGAGTGTCAGAAAAAACGGACAGTTGGAACTTTAGATTTAGGTTACTCCCAAATCCTTTTTTATTTTTTTGCCATGAATTTTGGCATGCAGCACCGAGCGACAGTTCTACCTACCCAAGCCAAATTTCAGCTTTGTACCTCCAATAGCTTTTGAGGTGTAGCCCCTTAAACACCATGCGCCCCCTCAGGAATTCTCTATGGGAGAGTTCCGATTTTTTCGATTCAGCCTTACTATAAGGGCAAAACTGTGCCATTATAATATAAATATATATATATATATATATATATACACACACATACACAAGACCTTTTTTTAACCAATTTATATTTTGACTATTTCTATTTGGATCACTTGCGTACAATGCTTAATGCAGATTCAAGATAATAGTGAATCTGCGCATGTGCAGGACTCATTATGCCACTGTGCAGAATGTGTTCTGTGTAAACTCATGCAGCCCCTTTGATGCCTTTTGCAGTAGAACTACTGTACTAGGGGGCATTGTGGTAATGGGGCTGGCCAGTGTGCCCTCAAACGGATGTGTGTCCGCCCTGTTTCCGGGAGTGGCAAAGTCCGCAACTGCGTTGATGTACACAGTTTACTGGTGTTTCAAGCTGGCCAGTCTGAGTAAGGTGAAACTTACTCAGCTGGCTGGTGGCATGGCACTGCCAACCATCGCAACCAATGGTCGCTATGGTAAACCCAGCCTATGACCTTTGGCCAGGGGAGGCTGAGTGGCCAGGTGAGCAAGAGTGGTCAGAGGAGGGGGCTGGGGAGATGGGGACTGGAGGTCTTCGCCTATGGACAAGTGCTCCCTGTTGTCCTAGGAAATAAAGAATAACAATATTATATTACTTTCTGAAACATCATTGGATTTATAACAAATTATAAGCAAGGTGTTTTTACATCTATTTATCTATCTCTATATATATATATATTAGGGATGTGCGCCGGACCATTTTTGCCGGATTTGGATTTGGTTCTAATTCGTCGTCCGGCTTTGGATTTGGATTTGCCAAACTGCGGTGACTGGCTTTGGATTGTGATTGGATTTGAATTTGGATTTTTTTACAAAAATTGACAAAAAAAGCTAAAATCACATAAATTGGTCTTTTTTTTCTTCCTAGAGTATTATTAACCTCAATAACATTAATTTCCAGTCAATTTAGACCATATCACAGCTTATAATATTGTTTTCAACATTATTGGCCAAAGGTTGCAGTGAGCTGACTGGTTACTATTACTAAGCGACAAAGCAGCGGCACAACGACACAGACACCACAGTATAAAGCACATCTATGACACATTGCCACACAGCAGTGGCAGAAATGAAAAGTAGTGCACCCACCCAGTGGGGTACGGCCAGCAGAATCACAGTACTTGTTTACATAGTAGGCTACGGCCCAAGGAGTCACAGTGCACAATCTTATTCACATTATACCGCACATAGGGCCTGATTCACATTACACCATAAAGTAGTGTCTCTTATTTATGTTACGACACACAGTAGTGCCCCTTTTACACAATGCCCACAGTAGTGACCCTTTTACACAATGCCCACAGTAGTGCCCCTTTTACACAATGCCCACAGTAGCGGTGTCCCTTACACAATGCCCCCAGCAGTGGTGCCCCCTATGCAGTCCCCTTAGTAGTAGGGTCCACTATGCAGTGCCCCCAGTAGAATGCCCCCCAGTAGTATGCCCCCCATTAGCAGGCCCCCCCAGTAGTATGCCCCCATTAGCATGCCACCCAGTAGTATGTCCCCCCTGTAGTATGCCCCCCATTAGCAGGCCCCCCCAGTAGTATGCCCCCCATTAGCATGCCACCCAGTAGTATGCCCCCCCAGTAGTATGGCCCCCCCAGTAGCAGGCCCCCCCAGTAGTAGGCTGCCCCAGTAGTAGCCCCCCCTGTAGTATGGGCCCCCCCTGTAGTATGGGCCGCCCCTGTAGTAGGCTGCCCCAGTAGCAGGCCCCCCCCAGTAGTAGTAAGCCCCCCCAGTAGTATGCCCCCCCCAGTAGCAGGCCCCCCCAGTAGTATGGCCCCCCCAGTAGCAGACCCCCCCAGTAGTATAGCCCCCCCCAGTAGCAGGCCCCTCAGTAGTATGTCCCCCTCAGTTGTATAGCCCCACCCAGTAGCAGACCCCCCCAGTAGTGCAGACCCCCCCCAGTAGTATGGCCCCCCCACACCCCCAGTAGCAGACCCCCCCAGTAGCAGACCCCCCCCCAGTAGCGCCCCCGGCCCTTGCACAAATAAAAACTTACCTGTATCCCCGCTCCCGCGCCGTCCGCTCTGCTGTCACACGCTGAGGAGGGAGCCGGAAGACGGAGCTCATGTGTGAGCTCCAGCCGGCTCCCTCCGTGGAGCAGCCAATGAGAGTCTGTGTGACTCTCATTGGCTGCTGTAACAAACACACAGCTGCCGCTGGCGGCTGTGTGTTTGTGTCTGTGTAGGGCAGAGCGCTATCACCACTATAACCTCTATGTCAAATTCCTATCACTACTTAACACATGGACAGGTGTCTTACCAGATGCCTGTGCATTTATTACTTACATGCAGGGCCGGATTTACCGCTAGGCAACCAAGGCGGCCGCCTAGGGCCCGGCGGGTCCCAAGGGGCCCGTGGCCAGGCCCCCCCTAAATCCGGCCCTGGAGAGAACTTACTGTACTGTGTTACTTGCTGCTGCTGGCAGCGGCCGGGAAGAGAGGACACACACACATTACAGTAGCAGCACAGACCGGGGCCCTGCCCCGCACCCTACTAGGCGGGGAGGGGAGAAGGCAAAGTTGAAAGCCAGGGCCGGCCCTACCATAGGTACGGTACACGGCTGAATAGAGATACGGTGAGAACTTGAAGTGTCGCCCCAGCCTAATGATCCTGTGCCGCAGTGCACCCAGACACCCAGGAGTCCGCTGCGTATGGTCATTTCCGAGATGCGCGCCTGGATCTCCTGCCCTCGGCTTCAAAGATTCCCCTAATGAGCATAACTAATGCCGCGCTGTCAGTGGAGAGAGGAGAGAGACCCGCGCGGCTGGAGACTAGAGTGAGTCAGTGAGAGTGAAGGAGGAGGCGGAGCCAGGCTGCCGAGAGAGAGAGAGAGAGAGAGAGAGAGAGAGAGAGAGAGAGAGAGAGGAACAGAGTCAGACACAGACCCTGTGAAGAGAAGGTAAGTAAAATACCTGGGGAGGGGGAATGCAGAAGTAGGGGGAGGCACCCTGCTGGTAACACAAGGGAGGAGGGGAGGTCTCACTGCTGGTTACACAAAAGGGGGACTCAGTGCTGGAAATATAGAGGAGTGGATACACTGCTGGGGACACAGGGGGGGGGGATATGTATGTGTGTGTATATGTGTATGTGCATATTTTTGTATATGTGTGTGTGTGTATATGTATGTATGTATGTTTGTGTGTGTGCATATTTGTGTATGTATGTGTGTGTGTATATAAGTATGTGTGTGTGTGCATATTTTTGTATATGTGTGTGTGTGTGTGAATGTACTGTGTATGTGTGTATGTATGTTTGTGTGTGTGCATATTTGTGTATGTATGTATGTGTGTGTGTATATATAGGTATGTGTGTGTGCATATTTTTGTATATGTGTGTGTGTGTATATATGTTTGTGTGTGTGCATATTTGTGTATGTATGTGTGTATATATATATGTGTGTGTGTATATAGTATATGTGGTGTATATAATATATATATATATATGTGTGTGTGTATACAGTATGTGTGTATATATATATATGTGTGTGTGTGTGCGTATACAGTTTGTGTGTGTATATATATATGTGTATATATATGTGTGTGTGTGTAT